>JANHGC010003432.1:56398-75440 GCA_027560395.1 Boaedon fuliginosus
AAAGCCCTACATGGCTTAGGAGCGGGGTACCTTCAAGACTGCCTGCTGCTACCTTATGCCTCCCAGTGCCCAGTTAGGTCCCACAGAGTCAGCTTGCTAAGGGTCCCATCAGCCAAACAATGTCGGCTGGCAGGCCCCCATGCTAAAGCCTTCTCTGTGGCAGCACTGGCCCTTTGGAATCAGCTTTCCCTGGAGATTAGGACTGCTTCCACCTTGTTGGCCTTCCGAAAAGCTACGAAGACCTGGCTCTGTGGGTGGGCCTGGAATTAATTACCACCACCACCCTTTTCTTGAACGTTTGGTCTCTTTGAATGTTTCGTTGATTGCTTAGTATTTTTATCTTGTATTTATTGTATTTTTATGATATTTGTGAGCCGCCTTGAGTTCCCTTGACCGGGCAAATGAGGCGGGGTATAAATCAAATAAATAAATAAATAAAATTTATTTTACTTACAAATATTTTTTTCATGAATTGCATTTATTTAGAATGTCCCATGGTTTTTCCCAAACGTGACTGATTCTTCCCTTATAATTCCAAGGAGAATAATACTCAATCGGCTGTCTGGTTTCCTAGAGGACATCAGTTCATACTTTCTGATGTAATTTTACTTCTTTCATTTGTAATTCTATGATTCACCAATTCCATTCTACAAGATCAGATCACCATTAGTCAGATCAGTTACATCTTTTGTCTTAATTTGTGAGCAAAGCTACCACATTCCTTCTAATTCATGCCAGTAGCTAACATAATAGAAGTTTTTTAACTGTTCATATGTTATGGGTATTACCACAAATATTCAGAGTTCCACTGGTTACCATGGTTTCAGTCTTTTGCACTATGATTAATATTGACATGGATTAGATGTAGAATAGATTTCAAGGCTTAATCCACACTTTTCTACTTGTAGCATTTCTTGCTAATAACAGTACCAGTCAATTTTAGCACATTTTAGCCAAGCCAATTCTTGCACAAGCAAGAATTAAAAGTTCAATTTTATGCTAAACAAGCTTGTAAGTAGTCTCTCCGAATTCATATCTCTAAACTAGAGAATATCTTGGCAAGCCAGCATGAAATTATTTATATTCAACTAATTCAGAGGCATACTCAATGTACATATTTATTAATTCATTTGTATGCCATTCTATTTCTGAAAGTTCTGAGCAGCTTATAAATATAAACTTTAAAAAATCAACAGCTAACAGTATCGACTTGAACTGCTAACAGCATGCATTTCTGTTGTTTCTGCCTTATGTTCTGTTGGCTATCTCATGTGAAAAACATGCCTGTTCATTTACCATCTTTTTAGGTTACATTAAATTTTCTTCTAAATTTTCAAAATTGTAAAGTGGCCCTAATATCACCAACACAATATTTATAACTTATCTAAAATAAAGAAAATTGTTTCTGTATTTCACAAGAAATTCTGATAGTAAATGAAATAATCACATTTCACATTTCTCCTTGCAGGGAAGTTATAGAAAAAAAGCCAGAGAAATTCAAAATTGAATGTTTAAATGATATTAAGAACTTATTTGGCCCGTGTGAACAGCCTTTTTATGCAGCTTTTGGGAACAGATCTAATGTAAGTTCCATCATCCTACAATGAATTTACCATTTGTTTCCTTTTTTTCTAGTGGGTGCCTACTATGGAAGGATGCATATAAATACTTAGCCAAATTGGGCAGTTTCCATTCTGTATCCAGTGACTTTCCTCCATCCTACAAATAATAATATAAATTAGTTCTTGCTTAACAACCATTGTTTAAGAATTCTTCGAAATTGCAGCAGTGTTGAAAAAAGTGATTTATGACTTTCTTTGCACTGTCTTTCCACTTATGACTACTTTCCATGGTCTTATGATCATCATTGATCATCAATGGGAAGCTAGCAGAAGGTCAAAAGTCTCGGTCAGATGGGTGTATTTGTTTGAGGATCGCTGTCGGGATGACTGTTGCTAAGTGGGACTTACTTTGATGTTTTGTTTAACAACCGCTTAGTGAGAGTTGCCAGTCACAATTAGGCTTATTGAGGTCTACCTGTGAAATTAATTTGGTCTTAATTTTACCATTAAATCTAGATTCTATAGCAATGAATTGCATCAATTCCTTATTTTTAGAACACAGATATTTTTCAAAAGTACATGACCAACTTATATCCTGGATCCATTTCTTAAAACAAGGAAGAGTAAGTGTCTTCTCAGTTATGTAAAATTACTCCTTGCTGTAAGTTAAGCTTAATAGAGCAAATTATAAACTGACAAATTCCATGCTTGAAAAAATAATATCACATTGAGCTTCTTAAGTATAATATTTCCTTCCAAAAATGTAATGGTATATGTAGTAAGTTAAAACCAAAACAAGGCTATAGCTGGACAAAACCTAATCAAATGAGCTGAAGAATCTTCAGATATTTTAACTTTATAATATTATGTGGATTTTTTTTCCTGTTAAGTAAGTTTTGGTCATGCTTATTTTATTTCAATCATTATATCTAATTTTTCTTCACAATATAGTCACTATCTTTTTTCACTGTTGGTAATGTTATTTTACAAAATTAGTTAAGTCTGCCCTATATTTGATTTTCTCTGCCTGATTAATTAATTAAAGAAACCAACTTATATAGACACCCATCTATCAGAAGGTTCTTGTGATGGCAGATAAGAATAACATAAATTATTGCAAATAAAAGTAAAATTTTCTAATCACATCCTTGTTTGGATTCAGGACTTTAGCTGATGGTTGCTTTCCCAGTCAACTCATTTTTTCAAAGCTGAGCAATATGATATAATATATTGTCAGAAGATTGGGGAGGATAGAAATGTTAGAAATTAATATCTATCAGCAGTATTTTCTGAGATGCACTTAGGAAGATTTAATTTAATTAGATAACAAACTTTTCTAAATTAAATTTAGAACTATGTCAAAATTATTGTGAGTGTATGATTTAGTATAACATAAATAAATAATTAAATCGGCATCATCTCTACAGACTGAAATACAATTATGTTCTGTGTATCTGCAGGATGTCTATGCCTATATGCAAGTTGGAGTTCCAGCCTGCAGAATATTTACAGTTAACCCGAAGGGTGAACTTATCCAGGAACAAACAAAAGGAAACAAATCTTCGTAAGTATGGGATTTTTAAAATGGATTGGAAAGATTAAAATATCATGTGAAGTCATGGTTGTTAATTTAAAATGTGTAATTGTAAATTGACTAATTAGTCAAAGAACTGCATTTCTTTAATCTAACGCAAAAGCAGTGATTAGAATTTTAATTTTGGAAAGTTACAGACTAATTGTCCAGGTGGATTTTAAATATGATTTTAGAATTAAATATTACAATTATCTCCTTCCCATGGGAAAAGGATTTTATTCTGATTTTATTTTGAAAAATAAGATGAGATTTTAAAAATCAGCCACTAAAGGGAATTAAAGATTACAATTAAAGGAGAAGAACTTTTAAATTTGACATACAATTAGAGTGAAGAAAATGTTCTAACACTGAATATGTTGAAGGATATTTCCGAACACTGGATCCAAAAGTTAATTTTAATCATTTTTCCCTCTATTAACTCAGTTCATGTTACATAGTATAAATATTTTAATTTGCATGAAGCTTCTAGTGGTTCCTAAATTGATTAATATTTCCTGGATTTCCAAGTCCCAGCTTGGTAAAAATTAGGATATTGCCTACATGACTTTGAACCGAAATACCAAAGACAAATTAGATTTAACCCTCTCCCTTTTTAAAAGCCCAGGAAAGAAGGGTTTTCTTGCTTCTGATGTCTCTAGTGCTTGTTTTCTCATGGTTTTTATTCTCTCTGCCCAGTACTTAGAATTTTGCTTTCCCTTTAACTCATGTCTGAACTTTCAGATGTTTTCTCTAAATTCACTAGGTAGGTACCTATAATAAATCTGTACATATCTACCTAATGGATCATTGGGGAACCTAGCTTGAGCTGTAGGATTGTGAGCATTTGCAACTTTGGATTTGTCATGCCATGTTCATTTTGTGAAAAGTGTGTTCACATATGTGCAGACAATAGAATTTAACATTTGTTAGTCTCATTTTATTATGCCTGGTAGACTTGTAAAAAAGCCAGAAAATGTAGAGTTGATGATGATGCAGGAATTTTACAAATTGAAATCAGAACTATTTTTGCTGGGATTAATAACTAGACAGACAACTAGAGAATATTAGAGAATATTATTTTATATGAGTACTGCTATACAACCATTGCATGCACAAAAATGGAATGACTTTGAAATATAGGCAGTCTTCGACTTACAACTAATTTGCCTATCAAGGTTCTGAGTCATGGCAGTTATAAAACAGATGGTCTGTGACCTATTTTGTGTTGGTTAATTGAATATTATGGTTGCTAAAGCAAACCACTCTCAACTTATGACTAGCCATTTAGCAACTGTTCAAAGTTACAACAGGCTTACCTTGGGGATACTCATGGTGTGGATTCAAAATTCTGAGTCTGACCCCCTCCTGCAGACATGTGACCAAACTTGGCAATAATTGCTGGGTTTTAGCAAAACCATTGTGAAATATTGTCACATGATCATGGGATGCTGCAGACAGTGGCTGTTAACTGAGCACCTAAAAGTTTGGTCACATGTCTGCAGGAGGGGGTCAGACTCAGAATTTTGAATCCACGCCATGAGTATCCCCAAGGTAAGCCTTTTGTAACTTTGAACAGTTGCTAAATGGCTAGTCATAAGTTGAGACCTAGTTGTACCTACAGTGGAGGAATGGTTGGCAAAGACAATGGAATTAGCAGAAGGCAAAAGAAACTTGCTTAGAGAAAATCAACTATTTTTATTAGCAAATGGGCTAATATGAGCTTTTTGCTGACAAAAAGAAAAAAAATGAATTTGTGATTTTTGGATTTGATGATTAGAAAGAGTAGATTAAGGAAAGAAGGAAATTATGTACCCTTAGAGAAAGAGGATAAATATAAATGCATTTATAATTTCTGTTAAGATTGCAAGCAGATCTTTGTAACTTTTTCTTTTTTTGTTTTTTTTCTGTATATTTATTTCCTTACTGTTTTCTTCTTTTCTTTGCACTTTTTTCTTTTTCTTTTACAATTGTAATTAAAATCTTCAAATATATATTTATGAATTTAGCAATTAAGACTGGAATGTCACTATTATCCTTTGCGTAAGTATGATGCATGCTTCTTTAGAATAAGTATTTGTAATTTTGTGCTATAAAATAAGGATAATGCATTAATGTTTGTCTAATTTATTTTGTATACAGGTATTACAGATTAAATGAACTTGTGGAACATTTGTTTCCACTAATTAATAAAGAACAGAGTTCTGCTTTTGTGTGCCCAGAATTCAGTTCCTTTTGCTACTGGAGAAAACTGCTTCCTGAAGTGAATATGGAAGATTTAACTTAAATAGCATTACTCCCACACAGAGCTTCTTTCTGGAGAGGTCACTATACTGTTTTGGTACCATATGTCTTATTAAATGCAGGAAGAGCCATTCGTTGATACAAACTAATGAAATGCAAAACTATTTCCTTTGTTCTTTACTCAAGTCTACTGTTTTTTTAAAGATACTGGAAAAATAATCTTCTGAAATAGCAAATTTTCAAATGAAGGAAAATTGATGAATTTAGCTTTTCATCTTCAACAGTGCGGTATATGAAATACAAAAAAAAATGTGGAACTCGTAGTAGCATTTCTGTTTGGTCTGCTATTCTGGATAGTACTCAAAATAGCATTTAAGGTGTTTTAGATGAAACAACTGAGAACATGATGTAGTTCTCTATGTCTGTTTTAAGAATATACTGGTTAATGGGTAAACCTAGAAAAATGAAATCAAAGTAAAAATGCTATTTTTAATTATGCAGGTTTTCCTTTAGCAGTTTGTTTAAATCCTACACAGTATGATAGACCTGCCTGAGCATTTTACTTGCAGCACTTTTTTCCTTTGGTAAGCTCCTATGTGAAATTGAAAGTCCACAGAATGATAAGAACTTCTTTGCTGCAAAATGGGGGATTGTTGTCATTTCCTAATTACATTATGAGGGAAAAGTTATTAGGCAACATATACAGAAAATATTCAGGGATAAACTTGTTTTCTAAGTAAAAGGCAATGCATAAAGCCAATTTTTACAACTGGGGCTACTGTTTTGCTTTTCAGGACCTCTGCATCAGGGTTTATCAATTTGATAAAAAAAAAGGTGCAGGTCAGTGAATTATTTTGAAACAGCTATAAATGTCAGTTCTGATTAAATACTTTGTATTAGCTGCACAGTAACTCTAAAAACAAAAACTAAAGTTCTGAATTAAGTAGCAATTGTGTTAGATTCTTTCACTTGTTTCACTTGCTGCACATATCTGTTAACAGAAATGTCTATAGATAATGCAGCAGATTTAGCAGGTTTTTACCCTTATGTACTAGCAAAATAATTTTAAAGATTATCTTAAATTTTGTCTGAGATTTTAAGAATGGGTAGGCATAAATGCAGGCAACACTTGTGAATGGGTGTTGTTTTTTCTAGACACTGAAACATATGTAAATATATCAAAAGATCACATCAGCTATTGATTTGAGTTCATGTTGCAGTAGTGTTTAGAAACTGTTTCACAGTGTTAGGAAGAATGGCGTATTTTCTATTGAATTTGTATAGAAAATATATCTGAGAAAATTTAGAAATTTCAAAGTCTGGCATTTTTTACACTATTTTAAGTGTACAGAATGTTAACACCAATGAAATAAACAATGTTTGGGCTGCAATGTAGTACATTAGAAACAAATGTACATTCAGACTAATATTCTCTGTATGCTCAAAGTATACAATTCTGATTAGTCACTGCCAATTGTACTGTATCAAATTCATTAGTGTATTATGTAATTATATTCATATTTGATAAAGCACTTTCTTAGATTAAAATTTAGTAAAACAAAAAGAAAAAATTCCATTAGCATCCTCAAAAGTTGTGATATTTGTTCTATATTTGCAGTGCTATTTAGTTTGCATTTTAGTAATGCTTTCTGAGTTTATTTTGATAAAGTGAAACCCTAACACCATGATGAAGTCATCTGAAATTAATTTTTCTGTGATAAAGTGGTTGGAATGGAGAAAACCTACAGCTTATTTTTTGAATGTTGAGAATTTCCAAATTGCTTTTCAAGGAAGAATTCCATTACACACTTATATGCACTCAGAATTCTGTTCTTTGTTAAATTTAAAAAGTGGTTGCGTCATCCTGAACCAAACATTATTTTTCATTGCAACAAATATACAAGTCTTAACATGGTGATTGTTTATTATCTATGTAAATCTTTCTGGATAACATTATTGGATAATTACATATTAAGTTTAGATTTTGCTTCAGTAACTCTAGAACTGGCCAGTGATGAACCTTGTCTCAGTATTCACTTTTCTGATAGAACTCATCTTTAATGTATTTCCTGGTAGCAAATACTGATGAGTTGGGAAACAGTGCTTGTACTATTTCTGTTTTGGATAAGTACACGTAAGATAATTCTTTCTGTGAAAGAAATGGACATTTATGTTTATTTACTATGTCAGTCTGTTTTTTCAAGTGAAGTTACTTTTACTTCTGAAATATAATGAATTGCTGCACCAATTATTTAATTGGAATAAAGAAATACTGCAATCTAACTGAGCTGAAAATCTTGATCTGACTCTGCAGATTTAAAAATAAACAAAACAGGACCCAAAATGTTGGTGTTTTGTATTGCCAGACAAAGCTCAGATTTCTTATTTCTGTTCGGGCTGCCCAGAAGACAGAATGTATTTCAGTAAAAAAAATAAGTAGATATGCTTTTTAAAAAAATGCTACTGGTAATATATTGGTTGTAAAAACGTACCTTCATTTGGAAAATTAGTATTTCACTAAATTTCATGGCTCAGAATTTAGATAACTAAATGCATTCAATTAGTATGATGTATCATATATAGACTATTACAATGTGTAAAGTATTGTTAAGAGGTCTTAAAATAATGCCAAATATAATAAAAATACCTGAAAACGTATGTCTTTTCTGGCCTTGCAACTAATAAACTTGACTTAGTTAACGGGCAAAATTTTGAAACTTTTTAAAAACAAGCTCTATACTTGAGCAGTTCAGATTGCGAGAAAGAAGTAAATTCTTGAGAACATTCTTGTTAACTGTGGCTGAATTTTTCCTTTGATATAACTTTGTTTACTTATTAATCATTAAACATTCCAGAACAGTGATTTTTGGTACAAACTGGATGTATTAGGAAAAATGTCATATCATATTGTTTAATAAAGTTTATAATAAAATTGCACCTGTGTCTTACTGTTTCCATAGAAATGTTTATAGCATAATAAATACTTATAGATAATATGAGAATTAAAACACAATTCTAAATGCAAGAGGAGGAACTCCATAGAACCATGTATTGTGGACAGGACAGGAGAATGAAAAATGAATGTGTTAAAACCCAATATGATGTTAATTTTGTTCTGCTGAAGAACCAAATAAGAACAATTATAGTTATTGCCTTTGTATTAAAATTGTTCACATTCTAGTGGTTGCACTTGTGGCTGGGTGCTATATTCTATAGCCTATGCAGTTGTTTGGCAGTTGTAGGAGTATTAGCAAATTTTTCAGTGTGCAATGGAAATGGAAACACTGGAATCTTAGAATAAATTGAAGTAATGTTAATCCTTTGACAATAAAAACTACTGGAGGAAGGCGGCAGGAGGAAGTATTGAGGGGAATCCAAACAGTATGGTGCATACTCAGGATACAAAATACTGAATTGATATCCAAAAAGAATATAAGGGATAGAAATTGGAACAAAAATAGTCAACTATTTCTACTGTTCTCCCACTTGGAATGTTTTATTGCATATGCAATCAATACTTAGCATGTTTTTGGCTAAGCAAGAAATGAGTTGGACAAGGATCAGTAAGAATTCAGCTATTATATGCAAATGTTTGAAAACGATGGTGAAAAAAGTATAAAGTGATTTGCCTTTGACATTTCCTAGAAATATGGAATGTTAACTGCATGAATCCCCTAGAATATGAAGATAAACTCAAAGGTGAAGCCAGTTATTGGAGAAAAAGGGTGAAGCAACTTGACTGGACAAAGTTGAATGGTGAAAAGGAGATGGGAACTATTTCTTCATTAAAGTATAAGCAGCAAATTTCCAGCTGAAAATACATACCTGATACCATTAAATACTTAAACATTGTGCTACTTTTGAATATACTCATTGTAAAGGAAGAACTGAACAACCATATGCAAAATAAATGTTGTGGAAGGCAAGCTACAAATGGATGCATACCCATTTTGCTGAAATAGTTTATAAAGTTTGAAAACATGCAAAACAAACTTTGAAAATGACATTGTATGTGGTGAATAACAATATATCAGGCATGAAAGACCAGGTCCACACATGATGGTTCAATTAAATTGATTTAGTGTCAAAAGCCAGTGCACAGGAATCTTATCAACTAAGGGTTGACACTTGTTTAGTTAGATAAGGATCAACAGCATTGGAGGGGAGGGGAGCATAGTTTTGTGACTATGTAGAGTTTCTAGGCTGATTGCCCTTTTCACTCTGCCCCAGGTTCTGCCATCCCTTCTACAGGATGTTATAGGCACTTCCATTGAAAGCAATGGTAAATTAGCCTGGACAAACAATATACTTTTTTTATTTAACTAGTCCTAAAATGCTTGAAATATAATATTGTTTCTAAATGGTAGAAGTAATTCCCAGAAGTTTTTCTAATTCTAAAAGCTGCTTATTGCTTTCAAATGTTAAACAAAGCAGCTGTTCACAATGATTAATTGGAATACAAGTATTTCTAAAATGTATAGCACTGGCCCTCTTCAGCCCTTATGATTGTCTGACAGCATTGTGTTATTATTTTTAAATAAATTTGAATAGATTAACATTTTTTTAGAAATTAAAATTACCAGCTTTGCATTCAAATAGATCCAGGTGAAATGGTAAAACAGAAAGCAATAAATGTATTGATTATGGGGTGGTGATAATTTTGCTTCACTTGAGTGAAGTGCAAAAAATGAACGATTTCATACTTACATGTTTTCATAAAATTTTGAAAACAATGCTAGTTTGGGGATAGAAAACATTTTTCGACATATGTATCAGTTTAAAAATGAGCTCATTTTTCAGGAGGAAGTTTGCTTTATGTTGCTAAGGAACAATTCTTCAGGGATGGCTCATGGAACATGAAAGACATAACTATTTCTGAGACCTCAAGAGAGAAGTTTAATGAAAAATAGTTAATAAATCTAGCTCTTAGCATCATTTGTAACTTACAAAGTAGAAGAAAAAAGTGTTATTTGGCAGGTTGCCATTACCATAGTCTGTTCTAAAAGTAATTCATGAATAAATAATACCATTTTGTGTTCTCTTGTGAACTTGTAAATTATTAAAACATTAAATAAAAAAGTCCTGAAAAAAAAGAAAAACATGGTTATAATAATTGTAGAAGCTGGTGCAAATATTGGATACGTGTTTTTTAAAAAATGGATTCAGATAATGTAAAATTGATAGAAAACTGACAGAAGCAAATGAGGATTTTGAAAAAATTAAAATAATTCTGTAGAAATTAACAGTATTATAGAGATGATAAAGCTATGCATTAATTTTATTCTTTCCTGTGTTACGTACACTATATGTAGGCAATAATCATGTTAGATTCAAAATTGTTTGTTTTATTTATATGTTGTGTGTTAAATAAGGCACAATTGACAAGAGTCAGACAAGCTATGCCATGACTGATAATGGTGGTTTTCACATTACAAAGCTATAAACTATAATTTACAAATTGTATGACTTATGCAGTCATGCATGCCAACTTCTCAATTTTAGCCTCGCATGAGGGACAATAAGACTCATTACATAGTTGTTGCAATGATCTCAATAGCTAACTCAAGAATAGAAAAATGGGTGTAAGCTGAATTTTAAAAGCCATCTGGAAGTATTTGTTCACTTTCTGACAAAATACATTAAAAAAGAGATAATAGGTAGAAAAAAGACAGCCTTGTGCAGTTCTAGCTCTTACAGTGTTCAGCATTTGGCTATGGACCATGACAAATTACCCAAGATGAAGTATTGTCCTTGGAACATAAATGAAGTTCCCATCCTTGAATGAGATAAGCAGCCTTCAAGCAACAGAATGCTCATAATTTTTAATATGCAAATGACCAAACCTTCATGAGAATTCAGGTGCATACATAAGGATTTTGTGAAATGTGGCTATCACTCAAAATTTCAACCACTTTTAATTTTAGAAGACAGTGATAGGTGCCTCGTCACTAGATTTTCAGGTTTTGTGAGATAATCAAGTGCCATGAAATCTGTTTGGGAATGAAGTACCTAATCATATGCAAAGTATCCCTGTGATCAATACTACTAGTGTAAACTCCCAGTAGCTAAAGGAAACTAATAAAAAGAATGCCTGATTTGATAGAGACAATAAAAAGATATCAAATTATTGTTTCATAAGAACTGTGTATATAGAAATCTGAATAAAATCACATTTTATACTATTATCATAGCTCTCTCAGATACTAGCAAATGTTGCAAAACATGTATTTTGAACATTTTATAATGTGACCATAGCTTGTCTTGGTATGCATATTACTTTTCTTACATTCAGAATTGTCCAGTTCTCAGAGGCTTCCTGGACTCCCTGCAGTTTCCTTGGCAAGATTTTTCAGAAGTAGTTTGTCATTTCCTCCTTCCTAGGACTAAGAGAAAGTGACTAGCCCAAGGTCATCCAGGTGGCTTTGTGTCTAAGGTAGAACTAGAACTCATGGACTCCTGGTTTCTAGCTGGATGGCTTAATTACTACATCAAATTGGGTCTATACATAAATAACCATACTCTATAAATAAAAGGCAAATCAGAGAAGAAACATAGATAGGGGCAGCACTTAAGCCAAATGATTGAAATGGAGAAAAATGGAAAAAGCAATATTAACGCTTCTCAATTCATTATTTCTTCAGGTTCCATTTATAGATATTTAATTCACGTTCTATTGTCTACTCAGGTTTGAGAAATTTCAGGATACAGAAATACTCCGCTGAATGTAGAATACATTTCATCAGAGTCTGTATAGGCTAGCTTGCCCCCAGTAACTACAACGCCTACTTCTGCACCTGTTTTGAGATGGAGAACAAGTTGAAAAGCCCCAGTTCCACCACAAATCCGTTTCCCTGATCTTGGCTTGCGATATTCTGGTAGGTCTTTCTTATAGCCAGCTGTGTGAAGCTGAGCAACACTTGAATTGGAGATCGACAGCATTGCTTCAATATATTCACCTCTCTCAGGAACAAGAACAGCTGTGATTAGGTAACGACCTTCATATGGAGATGTAAAGAAACCTGCAAAAAGATGTATCAGTAAATAACACACACCCTCTAATACTTACAATAGGACAAGTGCATATTTGTTTCCAGACACAGAGATCAGACAGTGAAAGTTTCCTATTTTATTAAAACTAGTAAAGCCGAATTCTTCACATAATAGTTTTCTTATTTATTTATTTATTTATTTATTTATTTACTTACTTACTTACTTACTTACTTACTTACTTACTTACTTACTTACTTACTTACTTACTGAATGTATATGGTTGCCCCTCTCACAGAAATGACTCTGGCATGCAACAGCACCAATAAAACAGTAGATATATATAAAGCAATCATTACTTAAAACATGATAAAAATATTAAAACAACATTAAAAACTCTAAAAGCAGAACTAAGAATAACTAATAAGAAGGAAGGATGTTAAAAATGATGAGCTGTCTCACAAATTCATCCATCCCCTGGTGTCCCCATGCCTGCTGATATAATCAGGTCTTGAGAGACCTTCAAAGGGATAGTGAGGCTGACCTCAAATCTGAGGTGAAGATTCCATGATGTAGGCACCAAAAAGTCCCTCTTGCCTAGAGCTCACCAAATGTAACTCTTTAGATGACAGAATCTGTTGAATCCAATGGGATGGGCAGATAAAATTGGGAAGAAGTGGTCTCTCAAGTAACTGATCTCATGCTAGATCTTTAAAATACCAGACCCAGAGACAAACTTGGTAACCAATGCAGCTTAGACAGCAGAGGTATAACATGCAATCTACCAGAAACGCACAAAAGTGCTCACACCAGCTGCCCACTTTAAGGACAGCCACATGTACAACACATTGCAATTGTCAAACTGAGAGTTGACATGGTATGAATGACTGTGAGCAGGGCCCTTTAATCTAGGAATATATATGCCTGATGTACAATACAAAATTGTGCAAAGGTCCTCTTAACCATGATTTCCTCCTGTTTCTTGAGCAGGAATTTGTGAGTCCAGAAGCTCACCTGATTGCACACAGGGTATATTTGGTGCAATGTGATTCCATCCAGGACCAGATATGATCTAGTCCTAAAACCAGATGCCCCCCAAACCAAAGCCATACAGTCTTGCCAGGATTCAGTTAAAGCCTGTTTTTATTTATTTATTTATTTATTATTTATTAGAGTTGTACCCTGCCTCACTTCCCTGGTCAGGGGAATGGATGTTGTTCACCATCCAGACTCTGAATGGACAGGTCTCACATACAGTGTCCTGCACAGTGGAGCAGCACCTCTGAAAGTTGAAAGATGACGTGCACTGATGATGTTACCTAGTTTGGGTAATAAAATGTCTGCAAGTAAACAACCAAGCTCAGAGAGCACCAAGGACCCTTCCTTAGAGATAGGCTCTAAATTAACTTCGTTTATGCTTTGAACCCAGAAGAATTTAGGCCAGTGAAACAATACCATATGTATCCATCTGATGAGGCAAAAAGAAATCTCCATACTGCACTGCTTCTAATACTTAATTCAAATGAATTGATTAAAATCAAGCTATTTCTGCATTACTTGCTTGTGTTATGCTATATAAACTGAAGACAGAAATAGAAGACATACAGCTTGAAGAAACTGAAGCAGATGAAAGTATGTACAATAACCAATTGCACAAATAAAATGAAAGCAGAAAACACAGAAAGCTATTTTCCCCCCAGGAAATGTTTTTGCAAACTTGCCCAAGTCTGCTACTGATCTTTTCCACGGAGTAAAGTTATACCAATTTATGGAATAGCTACACCGCCCTACCCTTCAATCTGTAGCAGCCATTTGCAACAGATTAAACTCTGTGTGTAAGGATATTAAAAAAACTCTGGTCAGAACAGATAATGAGATGGTTTTCAGAGTCAACTGACAAGGAAACCAAGTCAGATTCAGACTGCAACTAGACTCTTTCCATTTTGAGTAACGTTCAGAAAGATGGGAAAATATAAAGTATCAGAAAATTAAATCTGAATCTTTAATCTGAATAATTGAAGCCTGCTGTTGTAATTTATTAACATTCTCAAGCAAGTAGTTCCAAGTTATAGGCCCACCTTGTCCCTTACCTGTGTTAGGGTTATAGTAATTTCCATCATTTACAAGTACTTTGTTAAAACGTATCACACCCACATCTTCAGGGAAAGGCTTCTTTGTGAGGCCAGCAGAGAAAGACACCAAAGAAGTAAATGCTCCTAATAAATTGGAGAAAAAATAGAATTTAAATGTGTTTAAGAAAAATATTAATACCATACAAACAGTGCTGGATTTGTCTTATACCTATTTTTTCTTCTTAAATTAGAAAGTCCCTAACTATATGCAAACTTTGGATATTACTTGAGTACTATCGAGATCTTGGTTTTGTTTCTCTACCTTTAAAAAATCCTATTTGCCATTTTTTGCATTCTTAAACTCTCATTCACCATTTTATCCATGTGCAAAATGTATGACATACACAAAAATTACACAAAAATTCACATTTCATTTTTTTATTCATTATTTCCTAAGCCGCTGTGTCATATATCCATTGTCAGCATTACACACTGAACTACAGGATAAAAAAGAAAATTGCAAACTTTCTTTGTAAACAAAAAGAAAGCAATAAATAGGTATTTATTTTTCTCTCCACTTGCTTTCATTATTAAAATCATTATTCTTAAGATGTATGAGATCATTTCATATTTTAAAATTATGCCAAGAGATGTATTTTCTGAACAAGATTTCTCCAAATAAGATTTCTAGAAATAGTATTTAAGGTATAAATTGTTTCAAAATATCGGCAAGTATAATGTGGAAATTAGCTTTAAGAAATTAAGAGAAGCAATAGCATTACCTTGTGGAGATGGAGCTTTTGGTGGGTTTGGATAACCTATAAGAATATATATGGAAAAAATATTTTAAAAACAATTATTCTCATCTCTCCATCCTTTTTTACTAGTGTAGCCTTTAAATAATTTTGGGGAGTGGTCTTTTCAAACTCAGTGATTTGAAAACTGCTATCTGAAATGAAGAATTTGGATAGTGGTAACAAGAAGTTTCCCTTTTGCTCTAGCTCAGAGCAAACTTTAAGATCTATGGACTTCAACTCCCAGAATTTTCCATCCAGCCATTAAAGATTTCTCAGAGAAGATGCGTGTGGGAGACAGAATAAGAAAAGCTCTATTGTTTCTCAGCAAAACAACAATTAAGGATATAGTTAGCAGCAACTATCTTAACACCTCTCACTATAATTCCAAGAAGGATGCTGAACTGTTGGAGAACCCCACAAGGAGGAGTTGATTTCTGAGTACTGAATTTCAAGTCTGGTCATTTTGTTAAGGAATTTGAATAATAATATTTTATACTCTGTGAAAGCTAGTTAAATTTAGCATTAAACCCTGCAAAAAAGTCATTTATGCAATTGATTCCTTTGCAGGTTTCAGTCATGAATGGAAAAATAAATAAATTATAATACATTAATATAATAATTAGAGACTAGTATTTTTCCGGAACTAGCAGCAGTTAATAGCAGATTGTGCTGAAATCATGCAGCATTTCTCCTTCTTACTGTTGATTAACCCAAAGTAACCATCCACTTTTGAAGTATAGGAAGAATTAACTCCCTTCTTAATGGATTAAGACAAGCTCTAAAGTCGTATTTCAAAAACCTTAGTAATGTTCAGTCCCACTTTCTTTGTATTCCATTTGTAATTATCCATCCCAATAAGGAACTACAGTGACAATCTTCTCTGATAGTGAATTTAGTAATTAAAGCTTACAGAACTGGGCTCCCAAATGATTACCGGAAAACTAAAGGGAGGATATAAGTGCCTTTAAGGATATTGAGATTTTCATATATATTCAAAAACAAATTCTTTAAAATAATAAGGTAAACTTCCCCAAAATATCATAATGAGGATTGAGCTATGGAATGTTAAAAATAATTTGATATATAGCAAAAGAAAAAAGAAGAATGCAAAGCGAGCTGGCTGAAAACCTGAGTAAAAGCGTTTACACTGGGAAGCTTAGTCATATTACACACACACAAACATACACATACATCAAATCAAATGTAAGTATGGCTTCCTATTTAACATCTTTTTTATGATGATATCGTCCACGTTTGTCTATATGCCTAATCAACACTGATGACAATCAATGCAATTTTTTTCCCATATACTATCTGAACTCCAAATTATAATGAGTATTAACTTGAATTCATCAGTGACTTGAAAGAACTGGTCACAGTTAAAAATGATGATTTCCTCACCTGGTGCCCCTGCGTATCCTTCAGATATAAGCATGTTATTATGGCCATCCTGCCCGTTTATTCTTTTTGGTAGTCCTTTTCTTGACCTCAGAAGTGTACCAGGTGGGCCTGCCTGTCCAGCTTCCATCAATAACCCATTTGATCCAGGCAAAGGAGAGAATCCTGGTTTTGATGGCTGCACTGGGATTCTGGAATCTGATGACTGAAGAGGTATTCCTTGCAATGGGGGCTGTATAATTATTTGTGGACGCGATGGCTGCAGCGGTATTCTTAATTCTGGAATTTGTACTGATATTTGGGGTTGTGATGGTTGCAAATGTACCTCTGTTTGTGACTGTACAGGAATCCTTGGCTCTGATGGCACTGGAAATTTGCCTGGCTGAGATGACTGTAATGGTTTTGTTGGATCTGAATGTGGCTGAGGAATTTGTCCTTGCTGTTCCTTTGCTACCAGCACTGATGGTTTTTCATCTAAAGATATATAGAGAATAGAAAATCCTCCAGTTAGATACAATAATATATCAGAATTAACATATTTATGACATCTGTAACATTAAAATTATAACACTGAAGTGCAAGGCTGATGATCATATGCTTCTCTTTTATAATGAAAAGATCACATCAAGCAACCAATGAACTATAGTTATTAAAGACCTAGAGACCTAGAATTTTTTCAAAAGAGAAACAAGATACAACTAGTCCTTGGCTTATGATGACAACTGGGGCCAGAATTTATATCACTAAGTGATACGGTTGTAAAGCATGATGTCACATGACAACACCAAGAGCAATTCTGGCAGTCTTGGTTGCCATCATAATCCCAGGACCAAGTTTGTCTTTATACAAGGACATTCCATGACCACAATGTGGAAGAGGCAGGATCCCACGCAAACAGTCTGGTGAGTGAGAGCTAAGGGCAGATGTCAAGGAATTTGAGTGGGCAGATGGGGTGGTGGTGGTGAGAGAAACAGGGAAGAACTTCGAGCCGAGCAGTTTCTGTGTTGGGCGTTTTGCTCTCCCTGCGGGGGGGGAGGGGGGAGGAGGTCGCAGCGTCGCTCCGGCTGGGATTCCCAGGATCCAGCAGGCATCAGCGGCGTCCTGCCTCCTCCCCTCCCCCTCTTAGATTGACCCACTGAAAATTTTAGGAAATTTTAGAAATTTTAAGAAAACTGGCCATTTTAATTGGGTTTTAAATTGTTCATATATATATTGTTATGTATTGTTTTTGATCCTTGTTGTGAGCCACCTGGAGTCCTGCGGGATTGGGCAGCCTACAAATGTATGATCATCACAAATTTGTGATGATGTGAGTTTGACACCCCTGTTCTAGAGTCTCATCTTTTTTACATCGTGGCAACCAAAACTGGATGCAGTATTCCAAGAGTGGCCTCACCAAGGCATTATAAAGTGATATCAACACTTCATGTGATCTTGATTCTATCCCTCTGTTTATGCAGCTTAGAACTGTGTTGGCTTTTTTGGCAGCTGCTACACATTGCTGGCTCATGTTTAAATGGTTGTCCACTAGGACTCCAAGATCCCTCTCATAATTACTACTGTTGAGCAAGCTACAACATACTGTACCTGTGTATTTTTGTTCCCCTAAATGTAGAACTTTACTTTTTTCACCAATGAATTTCATTTTGTTAGATAGCGCCCAATGTTCAAGTCTGTCAAGATCCTTCTGTATCTTAAGCCTAACTTCTGGAGTGTTGGCTATTCCTGCTAGCTTGGTGTCATCTGCAAATTTGATGTGTTCCCCATCTATCCCCTCATCCAAATCATTGATGATGATGTTGAAGAGTACTGGGCCTAAAACAGAGCCTTGGGGTACCCCACTGCATATCTCCCTCCATGTAGATGCACTTCCATTGAGGACTATATGTAACTGGCAGTTGGTCAGCCAGTTACGAATCCATCTGGTAGTGATGCTGTCTAACCCACATTTTTCTACTTTATCAAGTAGTAGGTTATGGTCTACTTTATCAAACGCCTGACTGAAGTCCAAGTAGATTATATCGACAGCGTGCCTGGCATCTTTTCTAAATATGTTCTAAATATGTCCCCAACCTTTCCTGCTTGGTGGACTGGCAGTGGTGGGGGAGGGGATGGTTCCATGCGAATGGTAGTGTGTGTGCATAAACAAGTGCAATTACATTTGCATGAACGTGCACAACTGCATTTGCACAGACACATGCAACTCCATTTGCATGAGCAGAACAAGCACAAATATGCATGCTTGCCCACTGCCTGCACAGCCTGGTTCCAAACAGGCCGCTGCCCAGTAGTAGTCCATGGCCCAGAGGTTGGGGGATCCCTGTTCTAGACCAGGAGTCTCCAACCTTGGCAACTTTAAGCCTGGTGGACTTCAACTCCCAGAATCCCCCAGCCAGCTGGCTGGGGAATTCT
>JANHGC010003432.1:83888-118319 GCA_027560395.1 Boaedon fuliginosus
AGGCCAGCTGGGCTTTTGCCGCCCTCCAGGCTGGGTCCATTATCCATGGTCGGCGACTGCAGGGGGTGGTAGTGGCCTGCAGGCAAAGGGGCAGTGGGCATCCCGCCCTGTTTTCCTGGCCACTGCTTCCGCCCCTGTGGTCGTGACCATGGATAACAAACCCAGCCTATAGGACAGCAAAAGCCCAGCCGGCCTGCCCAAAGGTGTGGCTGGGGCTGCTGCAATTGCGGAAGACCTGCCAGGGGACCTGAGGCCATTGAGGCCGGAGGAGCACAGGCAGATTGCTGCCATCCTGTTGTGCCATGAAGAGTGTAGTGCACATGCACAGTACACAGAGAGGCCGTGTGTAGCTGCTGTCTGGCAACCCTTGTGGTGGGCTAAAGTATATTGTGATCTATTGCTGGTGAGTGTTGGTTGGGGGGCAGTTCAGCTGCAGCTTTAGGGGGCTCAGAGGCATGGATAGTATGTGTGACCCTGCCAGTGCTCGTCTCCAGAGGGTAAGTGATCTATGCGTGGCAAGTTTGGGGAAGATTGATGCAGGCATGGAAGAGCCGATTGAGGACATACACACCCACACACCCACACTTCTGTTTTATATATATAGATGTCTGCGTGTCTATTGATGGCTAATTTATCAGTGTTAGGCTTCTAGAAATTCCCTGCTCTTTTTGGTTTGATCTAGTTGTAGCCTCACCTAGACTATGAGGATCACACAATAATGACATATGATCTCAACCCTACTTCACTGTGTGGCATCTAAGGCTATCTTTGAAAGCTTAAATTAGCCCAGAATGTAGCAGCCTAGTCATTAGGTAGGATGTGGTGGCTGAGCATTAACATCAGTATTCCAGACCCTTGTTTTGGTTTTCTATCTGTTTCTGAGTGCAATTCAAAGAGCTGGTTTTGAACTTTAAAATCCATCATTCCAAATCACACTTCCAGAGGGAATTACTATAACACTTCTACATGATATATAGGGCTGCCTTTGAAAAGGCTTCAGTTGATTAGAATACTGAAGTGATGTACTCCCTAGGAAGGTAGGTGTTAAATGTATGTTCCATAAGCTGCATTGGTTGCCAGTTTGTTTCTGGGTACAATTCAAGCTGACCTTTAACATGGCATGGGATCAGGTTATTGAAGGAGTGTCTCTTCCCAATTATATCTACTTATCTCACAAGTCAGGCAGGTGGAGTATGCTACAGGTCCTGTCCCCAAAGAAGTTCCACCTGCAGGGTCCACATAGCATGCCTTTTATGCTCTGGCCAACTTTGCCTGAAACATTATTCCTCCAAGGTAAGGTTAGCTTGTGTAGTTTTCCTCAGAGTCTGCAGCTCCCTTTGTAACTCCTTCCCATAAGAAAGTGGTAGGCAGTTCCTCAGATCAGCTGAAATGGAGGAGGTGACTTTGTTGGGGCCCTCATGAAGGTCATGAGGGGAGGGAAAACTGCACAAGCCTACATTATATGTGGGAAAAGGAAGAATGAAAGAGAAACTTGAATGTCTACTAAAGAGGTAGCATTACCTGGGGGAACTCTGAGGGTCAAAGGGTAAAATCTCTTTTTCCATGGAGGGAGGGACACCTTGAGAACATGCTGGAATTTAGAATAGTAGCAATTTACCTCATGGTCCATAGCTCCCTTGGTTCTCTCTCCCATCAGAAAGGGACAGGTCTGACTTCTGGTGTGATGCCAGCGATACTGGGAGCAAGGTGCACGGATGTCCGCAGCCCTGTCCCCAGTTCCACCGATGTGGGGCCCAAGGTAGGGTCTAACCCTTCCTGTGAGGAAGGGGAAGCTAAGGAGCACAGGGACGGAGGGCTGAGGAGAAACACAATCTCCTCCTCTCCTGCCAAGGCTCTAGCCAAGATCAGTTAAGGACGGCACCAGTAATGGCGGCCATTTAGCCTGGTCTGACGCTGGACAAGCAAGTGCAGGTGGAGAGCCTAAAGATCCAACTAGAGGCTGACGGGGTAAGTCGGAAAGAAGTTGAAACTGAATTATCAGATTTAAACGAAGAAATAATTGGAAATTAAGGGTTGCTACTATAAGGAGAAGCTGCATTTAAAAGGGAGGCGACCATTTGAGGAGAAGGACCCACCCCTATTTCCTGTTTGCTCAGAGGACTCGTGTTGGTGAGCTTGGACTTTTGGTGGAGTCATGACTATTGATAAAAATAAAAAGTGATAGAGATGACCTATTTGAGCGAGGAATTTGGCGCTGTGTGCAGAACCATTGTAAGAAGATTTTGGACAATATGGACAAAGTGCTGAATTTGGGGAAAGAGATGAAAATTATGATACAGAAAATGGAGAACAATGTGTCGGATGAAGGATAGACAGAACAGCGGAGGTGACAGAACGGACTGAGGCGGAGAGTGAGAAGAAAGCATTGGAGAAGAGGCGAGAGATGAGACAATAGGAAATAAAGGACATTGGAACATATTTTTAAGAAATCATAAAGAAATGGCGGTGGAGACCCCTAAGCAGACAAAAAGACAAAGGGAGAAGGGGGAAAATCAAAATGGGTTAGAAGGAGAAGGAAGCGCCAAACGGGGGAGGAGAATGTCGGTGAAGCAAGATAAGGAGAGAAAAGGAGACAAGAAGATTGGAACAAACCATGTTGATGAAGGGGGGAGGCAGGATAAGGGGAACGGATCCTTCAAGGTGGAAAAGGAGAGATGAGGGATGAAGAAAGACAACTTAAAATGAATAAGAGGAGGGGGTTGAGATTTTGACTTTATATATTAAATAATAGATTTTAATATACAAGCATATATAACTTTAATTAATGAAATAGGTATTTAGCTAATATGATAGAAAATGGGGAGGTGACCCATTTCATAAGTTCATAATAAATTTGTTTTTTTTAAAGGTTAAGGAATGATGAACTAATCTACATATTTTTTAACTTTTAACTTTTTTACTTTTCTTTTTGTGGATTGTATTGTTGGGAATGGCAAAGGGTAGAAGAAATATCACGAGAGAATGGGAGGGAATATTTTATTGTAATGTTGAAATCCAAGAAACTCTATGTTGGACACCAAAAGCAATGTTTTATGTTTATGTTTTTAAGCTGGAAAATAATAAAATTTTTACAAAAAAAAAAGAAAGAAAGGGACAGGTCTGAGGAGGAGACTTTACCTAAGGCTCTCCTGATGGAAGGGGAAATGGTACAATCCTCTATTTTGTATGAAAAGAGAAACAATGAGAGAGCAAGTAGGATGCCTGTTGGTGAGGCAGGGCTGGCTAGGGGTGCCAATAATGGCAAGACCCTATTCCTCAGTGGAGAGAGGGTTCCTTGGTGATACATTGGAATGGGGAATATGGGTCAGTTTTTCTCAGTCTTTTGTACCCCCATTGCCCCCAGCAAAGTGGAGGGCAGTTCCACAGGTTAGCTGAGGAGGAGGCGGCAGCGGCTTCAGTAGGACTCTCCTGAAGGTTGTGAGGGGAGGGAAAATGGTGCATGCCTCTATTATATGTGGGAAAAGAATGACCCAATGGACCATGTGCTGTCTAGTGTACACACACACACACACACGCACACACACACACACACACACACCTTATTTTCTTGCATTCAGCCAAAGAGTTCTATCCCTTATGGAGAAGAGATTTTTTTCCACATCAAGGAACAAATGGGCTTATTGCAGAACACCGTAGAAATGTGAAGTGTTATGTAACTGCTGAAAACAGAACCACTCCCTTATTGCTGAATCCACAGCAGTTAAACATTCCCAAAACATGGAATCATATCTCCTATGAGATTTAACAAACTCACTGTGTTTTTAACTATACCGCATGAGAAACTAAAATCACACAAAGGCTAACATTGTAGTATTTAAAATGTTCCAATTATCCTGAGGATCAAGGGGACTTTCTAAAGCTTTTTTCACAAAAGAGTTAAAGATTGCCTTTAAAGTCTATTGGGGATTTCTTAACTGTTTCCTTTAGAAACATATTGTGGTTTCTTAATGGTTAATTTCCTTTAGAAACATACTGTGATAGCTTACAGGACTGTTTGAAGTTATAACATCTACCACCTGTGTTTTTCATTGAGATCTAAGGTTTGTCTCGAATTGATACACTGTCTTCCTGAAATCAAATATACTGACAAAATCCTAGTGACATCAAGAGGTGTGATAATACTTATCTTTAGAATTTACCATTTGAACAGAAAGTTCTGGCTTTGTTTTCCAATTTATTGCTTTCTTTGTTTATTTTTTTTAATTGCAATATACACTAGCAGAGAAATGCTAGAAGTCAAGTTGTTGGGGGGGGGGCAAGGTTGCCCTTAATTTAGTTCGTGGCCCCTGTAGTTTTTTTGGCAAATTTTTTGGAAAGTGGCTTCCCATTGTCTCCTTCCTAGAGCTGAGAGAGAGAGAGTGACTGGCCTAAGGTCACCCAGTTGCCTTTGTGCCTAAGGCAGGACTAGAGTGCAGTTCCCCTGGTTTCTAGCCTGGTGCCTTAATCACTACACCAAACTGGCTTTCCAACCATTCTGTAGTATAATGAATTTGTATATATTTTTATGAATTGTGTGATACTACAGTATTATAAATTATATAAACAGTCTTCATAAAAAATGTAGCTTTTAAGTTCGTCAGATTTACAGCATTGCACAGTATTGGCTTAGTAAAATACATGTTTCAGAACAAAACAACCCATGGGAAAAAAACTGGGCTCAATTTTTTCTATTCTTTCTGCAAAATAGTTAAACAAGCTAATTAAATAACATCAGATTTATAAGTGGCTTCTACCAGCTAAACTACAATTCCAGGCTTATACTTAATTTTAAAGCAGGAAGTGTGCAAAAGAAAACCAAATGTAAAGTTATTCCTTTTCCAGCTGCATGCAATGTGTTCAACCAACTATCTGCCTGTGCAAGTAATGCTGTCTGCTAGTGAATTATTCTTTCTTTCTTCCAAAATATACATGAATAAGAAGCAGAGCAATGAACCTCTTCCTCTTCTTTGCATGCACTGAATTAACCCGAAGTTCTTTTGGGCAAGTTAACCCCTTACTCAAAAGGACACCATCTGCTACGTGAGAAAGAGGGAGCACAGCAAGCAAGTCATAAATATGCTAAAACAAGGCAGGGTCTGGTATATATTACATGCAGAGAGCATGGTCCACTTTTCAAAGCTGATCAGAATGACTGTGCAGCATATAAAGTCATATAAAAAGATGATAGGTCACCATGATGGAGAGAATATTAAGCCAGCAACATTAAGCCATTCAAATATATTGCTACATGAAGTTTTTCATTGCATTCCATTATCATTTTAAACATTAATAGAGCATTAGCCTCTTCTTTAAAACACTAAATAACATTAAACCTCAAATACAGAGGTCTATATTTCATTGGACAAAGGGGAAGCTAGAGTGAACTTCAAGGAAGTTGTGAATGATGCATAAGAGAATAAACATCTGTGCAAATATGTTAAAAGGAGTGTATTGTTCTTCTTTGTTGATAGAGATAAGTAAATTAGGTCATAAGATGTAAAATCAAAAAGTTCATTCCACCCAGCAATCTGGGATTTACAAACATGCCAAAAGACTGAAATAAAGTTTTTTATGTAAATGAAGTTTAAATACTTAACATTTTCTGCCTTTTCAATACCGTTATATCTTAGTTACATATCCAATACAACCAATAATTTAGAATATATTTTAAAAAATCTATTTCTGGTTCATTCTGGTACTTCATACAGCAATATTTTCATGTGTTTATTTTAAATATTGGGCTATTTGAAGCATTATTAAAAATGATATAATTCTTCACCTAAAAAGGCAGACATATGTTAAAGATGGATGCATACATAATACTGTTCAAATGTAACCCTAAGTAATGACTTATCCAAGTTTGTTCATGTAAGGCAGGGTTGTCAAACTCAAGGCCAGATCCGGTCCACGGGATGCTTAGATCTGGTGTGCAGGGCCGCCCTGGAAACTACAAAGGACTGGCCCATGGTGCCTCTGTTAGCAAAAATGGAGCTCCATTTTTGGTGGCAGAGGGTTCCAGGAGGCGTCACTGCCGAAAATGGAGCTCAGGAGCCTGTTTTCGCTGGCAGAGCTCTTGGACCACCACAAGTGCCCCTGACACAAGTGACGTTGAGCTGGCCACTCCCATCCTGGGCACACCCACCCTGGCCTCCTGAGGTCAAATACAACCCTGGTGTGTCCCTCAATGAAATCGAGTTTGACACCCCTGATGTAAGGTAACATCTTAGCCTCAGGTATTTCTCCCTCCCCTTCTTTCCCTTTTATATACTAAAAGGAAACAGAAGAGTTTTATTTCTACTTCTGAGTATCTAGCTTTACATTGTTTCAACCCAGTCAACAGAAAGTTTATTTTAAGTGGTACTGATTATGGGGAAAGTAATCTACAGAGAAGAAGACACAAAGAGAAAAAAACACAGAGCCTCTAGGGAAAGAGTGTATAATATATACCCTTTTTATGTTCTTTTAATATATACCCTTCTTATATTCAAGCCATATTTAGATACATATTTTCTTAAGAACTCAAGGTGAAAATGCACCTATGGTGAGATCATGGGATTCATCAAGCATAGCTGACACTATTGTGCCAGGAGGCAGTTAGAGAAGGCCCTTGCAGAAGAGAAGCAGAGAGAGAACAGTTAACCTTTCCTCCCTATCTTTTCCCAGGAGCCACTCAGACACTTTGCCTTGTTTGGCAAACAAATCCACACATCCCTATTTAGAAGAAACGCAACTGACATAAAGAAAAGACAGAACTGACATAAAGAAACGCAACCCCTCTATTCTTCATACTGCCGCTTCCCTTGTCAGCAACAAGCTAGTTACAATCTCATTTGCATTTATGCTGTTACTTTAAATATAATTTTATATTTGAAATTCAGAATATTACAAAATTTGGGATTGATAGATTGAGAAGCAGACCAACTATATGTACATTGCTCTTGGCATTGAAACATTGGGATTTAC
Source organism: Boaedon fuliginosus (assembly GCA_027560395.1). NCBI lineage: Eukaryota > Metazoa > Chordata > Lepidosauria > Squamata > Lamprophiidae > Boaedon > Boaedon fuliginosus. The sequence continues at coordinate 90,852 of JANHGC010003432.1, forward strand.
TTGGTAGACTTTCTCAAATATGGGAATAAAGTATCTTCTCAGTAATTCTCAGTTTGAAAACAAAGTACCGGTAATGGAATGGCTTCTGGTACCATGGTTCAAGGAAGATACACTTGGACAGGTGCAGATACACTTGGACACAAGACTATTCAGATGAAAGCAATACCATGAAGTTTCAGTATAAGTTCTGCCTCTTTTGAGCATGTGCTGTGACACATGCAAAGAAGGGGGTGAAGCTTGTGTTATTATGCTGTTATTATCGCATCAGTCTGATCCCCTCCCCAGTCTCTACCTCCAAATGGCTAGCTAAGATTTCTATTTTACCAACTTCTTCAATGGCTTTCTGGTTTATATTTAATAATAGTGTTACTGTTTACATTCCAAAATGTGTATTTCTAGATGTCAGGACAATACACATTTCAAACACACAGATTAAAAATTATGAGTACATTTTGGCTTCATCCCAATTATTTCAAAGAGTGCTGCTGATTTACAGCAAAGTTTATGATTGCTCAGGATGCCTGCAACCTTGAAATGAAAAACATCTAAGCCAAAGAATTAACTAAATTCACCAACAAGCATACACACATATTTAACAGTAGACTGAACAAACTCCAGGTACTAATTGTGCTAACTCTGATTAAAGTATTATGAAAAAAACTTGTTATCTGGTATTAGTCTTAAATCAGTTTTATGTAATTATAATATTTTTGCAAATTTCCTTCTCTGGTCTGAATAACGTAACAATAAATTGTTGCATGATTTATTGAAGAAGAGTCAACTTCTCTAATTAGCTTCAGCTGTCTTGGACTATGATATAAATATTTTATGCTGTAGCTTCACTTTAAAAAAAAAATGGTACAGATCCACAGGATATGTTGCGTATGGCCATACTGCTCTGCTGAAAAAGATATTCAAATATTTTCCCATTCTAGATTGAAGTATTCTTACTTACATGGGAACATGTGGGCAGGGTTCTTGGTTCCAAAGACATACATACTGAACTTGAACAAAGCTTTCGGTGCCATCCAGCACAGAGCAGGTCACATTTTTGTTCACTACGTAGGCACACCAGTTTCTGTAGAGAGGGTGAGAACAGAAAAGATACACATTACAAGAATAATATTATAATATACAATATACAATAATATTAAAATAGTTTAATATTATTAAGCTGTTTGTCTAAATTTTAAAACAAATATGAAATATTGGTCCAATGTTTGAACCAAGAGAGAATCAAAGCAGAAAGCAGTTATTTTCTTCCAGTTCCTACCACTGGCCTAACACATGAGGAGCACAGAAGATCCTGTAGCAGCAGCTCTAGCACATGTTTCTTTCTAGATGCAAATATAGAAGTTAAATAAAATGCAGCAGTGTAGAGAATAAGAGAACGAGGATAAGAGCTCATTTCTAGGTATGTCTGCTCAGATACAAGACTGAGCCATATTCCCAGATAAGTAGATACAGGATTTGTATTGTATTTTGAGAGCTGGAGAGAGAAATCCCTCATTCCAAAATGCAAAAGAGACAGAATTCATAGACATAGTGCTATACTGTAATATGGTTTTACTTAAGGACTAATATATTATGTAATCCAACATTTACGTTTTATTATCTACGGTTATCAATGGGGCAAACAGTCTCTGTGGGGGTAAGAACAGGTGGAGTAATAATGATACAAATGCATCACGATGCAAACTCTGCATGCAGAACAACTGTAAGAAGCTAAATGAAAGAAGGCAAATGTTTTAAGTACCTAAATTGGATATCAATATTTTTGCTTACTATTTTTGCTTGCTGGAATTAAATTTTTCTCACTCTAATAGAACTCTATTCCTTTTTTAAAGACTAAGTATTTCCATCTGTGTGGAATTTTGCTTAATGAAATTTTGAAACATTCAAGTACAACAGAAAACTAAGTATCAGGCTGCTCTCAATAACAATAGCCCTGGAAAAGCACAAACAGACATTCAAGGATTCAAGTCTCCGAAACAGGAAATATATGTATTATTTTAAACAAATTATTTAAATCAGGGTTGTCCAACCTAGGCAACATTTAGACTTGTGAACTTCAGCTCTCAGAATTCCCCATCCAAATGGGAGTTGAAGTCCAAATGTCTTAACGTTGTCATGATTGGACACCCCTGATTTCAACCATTATGAAGGTTATTAAGCAAATTACTGAGGTTGTTGAGTGAATCATGCTTCCCCTATTGACTTTGCTTGTTGTAAGTCAGTTGGGAAGATTATAAATGATGATCACGTGACTCCAGAAGAGTGCAAGTGCCATAAATACACATGAATTGGCAAGCAAATTTTGATCACTTAACCATGGGGATGCTGCAATGGCTGTAAATGTGAAAACTGGTCATAAGTAACTTTTTTCAGTGCCACTGTAATTTTGAACTGTCACTAAACAGTTGCAAGTTGAGGACTACCTGTAAATGTTCTGCAAAAACGGTATTTTTCCAGTGCCAAGTGCTATCTGAAGAAATCTAGACTTTTCACACATATATACCTACTGTACACAAACACACACATATGCACATATGGCAATTTTGAATACATACAGTAGCAGGAAGAGGAAACCTGAGAGTTCACAAAGTTGATGCTATATGGAACAAAACTGTGACTAAATCTACAGTAGATGTTCTGCTTTGGGTACCACGAAGCTTCCTCCCAGAACGTAACAAGGAAAATTACATTATCTGATGACTTCCTGCAAGAGAGACTACCCAAGACTACCATTTACAAAGACCAAGTGGAATACAAGTTTCTATTGAAATCATGACTTCAGATGTCATCCAGATGGAATGACAAAAATGTAATAAAATGAAAGTGTAAAGAACACCTAATAAAATCTAAGGCAGTGTTCACGAACCTGGTCTCCCCAAAACTACTTTATTTATTCGATTTATACCCCGCCTCTCTTCCCCCAATGGGGAACTCGAGGCGGCTTGAATTCTTAGCCAAACAGGATGAGGATTATTTATTTATTTATTTATTTATTTATTAGATTTATACCCCGCCTCTCTTCACACAAAAAGGGGAACTTATGGAAGCTATAGTTCCACATCTGGAGAATACCAAAACGTGGAACATATACATTTTCATGAGACTATGGAATATTAGCAAAACAGAAGAACCCATAAAACACATCTTAGTGTACAGTGTAACTGTATGTTTATTTTATAATCTGCACAGTACCATTTCCAACTGCTTTACATTCACTCCACAACTCCCACTAGCAAGAGGCATTCCACTCTACTCAGGACTTTTCCTTGTTGGAAAAAACTGTGACAGGAACATGCTCCAATACTCTTTTTTTCTGCTATTTTTTGCCTATTACAAGAGAAGGGCCCTTGTGGCGCAGTATTAGAATGGAGTAGAATGCAGTGTTAGAATGCAGTATTACAGGCAAACAGCCTTGATAAAAAAAAGGACCCATATTGTTGGGGCCAATATGATGACTTGGTAAACCGCTCAGAGAGCGCTTAATGACTTGGTAAGCTGCTGAGTAGATAAGCCTAAATGCTATTGCTGTTGCTAAATGCCAAGAGCGTGTCTAGCACTCAGCATAGAAAGAGTGGGAGGAAACAGACAAGAGTTTTACTGCCCTAAAACTACTTATATTTGTTTCATTTGAGGATAGATACTTTTTGGAATTGTATTGTAACTTTTATCTTATTTATAATGAATACTATTAGACTCTTGGATTCTTGTTCCTTGATTGTTTCCAATCCAGACTGTAAAGAGGGAATAACAGATTAACAGAATTGCAAGGGTCCTTGGAGGTCTTCTAGTCCAACCGACTGCTCAAGCAGGAAACCCTATACCATTTCAGACAAATGGTTGTCCAGTCTCTTCTTAAAAGCCTCTCACGTTGGAGCACCCACATTTTCTGGAGGCAAGTTGTTCCACTTATTAATTGTTCTAACTGTCAGGAAATTTCTTCTTAGTTCTAGGTTGATCCTCTCCTTGATTAGTTTCCATCCATTGCTTCATGTCCTGCCTTCAGGTGTTTTGGAGAATAGACTGATCCCCTCTTCCTTCTGGCACTCCCTCAAATATTGGAACACTGGTATCATATTAACCCTAGTTCTTCTTTTCATTTAACTGCTCTTACCCAATTCCTGCAACCGTTGTTTTATCATCCAGACCCCTCATCTTTTTTGGTCTTTTTTGCACTCTTTTATTTATTTTATTTTAATTAATTAATTTTAATTTAATTTATAGGCCGCCCAACTCCTGTAGGACTCCAGGTGGCTTACAACATAATAATTAAAACAATCTAAAAATTTAAACAATTTAAAACATTTAAAATTCACAATAAAATCAGCAAGCATACTGATACACTTTCTAGAGTGTCAACATCTCTTTTCTATTGTGGTGACCAAAACTGGATGCAATATTCCAAGTGTGGTAAATATTGCATCCAAGGTGCTCATCCTGCTTTGGAACGTAAGTTTAGTGCTGTTTGGGAATAGCGCTAAAACCATATTCAAAAGAACTGTTCAAAAGTATTACTGGTCTCAGTTGATGATTGGCCTCTCTTTGATTAACCAATGGAAAAAATGCCATCTCTGGATGGCAAGATGGGTAGCATATAAATTTAATTAATAAAGACAAGTCAAGTTTTGATAAACAGTTAAACATATAGTTAACCATCTGTCAACATGTGTTTCCACCACAACCCAATTCTACAATAAAGAGAAAGTTTAATTTTTTCCCCTACGGGCTAGTGAATATTGGTGAAAAGAAAGAGAAAAAAAAGTTAATGGACCAATTCCTGTCTTAATATGTCCTGTACATCATAAAGAAAACTGGTCATTTTCTGCCAGCTCAAAGGTGAATTGATAGCACTGCAGTCTGACCGTGGGGATTTTTCTCTGAGGGCAAGTGACTTCTCATGTTCCAGACCAGGGGTCTGCAAAGCTGTCTGAGGAATTCTGGGAGTTGAAGCCCACAAGTCTTAAAGTTGCCAAGGTTGGAGACTCCTGTTCCAGATCATCACCCACTCCATATGTGTTAATCATAAAATATGATATTAAGTGCCCTATCAGCCTTTGCAATGCCACCTAACAGCTGAAGATTGGACAAAAGGCAGAGATATTTAAGAAAAGAGCAAGTGGAAGACCACCCTGGTAGTATTCCTAGGCTCTAGAAACAGCAGAGAATATCCTTTTGCTGTCAGAAATAATAATCTCTAACTACAAAGAAGCAAAACCTGGACTTAGATGTCCTGTAGAGAATTAATGACTACCTGATTGTATGCTCAAGGGTGCATACGCTGCATTCATTGCAATTGGTTCAACTCTTGTTCCTTTTTTGTTAGTCACTAGGGCACTTAATCATTTGTCCAAAAAGTTTTGGCCTGCCATAGATTAGTATGGCACTCTTATTGGGATTAAATTGTATATAAATTTATTGGACTGTCAGTTGTCAATCGATGATGCTAACCTTAAATCATTTGTCAGGGGCGGGGAAGGGGGAAGCACAGCCTGTCAAAATAAGCAGAAGTAACCGACTGGCACTGGAATTCACTTGGCAGATGAATTGTTTTGGACTGGATAAAAAGGAACAAGAGTTCTAAATTCATTCAAAGGCAGGATACCGTACCAATACTCAAAAGGAAGAAATGAATCACAAAATAGACGTTGTAAAAGGAACCCGCCAATTCGAGACGCACACTTTTCTATTTAGTTCGCGCTAGGAGAGTCGTGGGAGGAAAAATCATGAACCTAGCCTAAGTCCTTTCAAAAGGCGGCAACTCCAGCAGGCCCTGCTTCCCAGCCCATAAAGTTTTAACTGGACATCAGGGAAGAGCTTCCCAAGGCTCGCCAGTCCACCCATGCCCCGTTTGGCCACCAGGCCACCATTTGCTCCAACTGGCCGGTTTGAGAATCTGAGTTTGAGTATCCTAAACTCGCCTCTGAGCTAGTCTCTTCCGAGCTGTCAACACCAGAGAGAAAAGCCGGGAGTCGGCGCCTATCCAAGAGACGGGGACTCCACCCAGGCGACTTTGGGTTTTTATATTATTCACACGACAGCATTACAAACGGCAGGAGAATAATATATATAAAACCACAACACCCTCTGTACGCGGCACCAAGGCAGACCTGAAATGCTCAAATAGTCCCCTCACCCCGCCAAGCCCGGAGAAAGGAAGGTAGATTTGGGGAGAAGCTGGGTCGTGCGGTTGGAGGAAGTCTTACTTGTTTCTGGCGCCCGAACGACCCGGACCCGAGTAAGGGGAGATCTGGCTGAGGCAGCCCCCGAGAGACAAGACCAGCGCCACAACGCAGCCGAGGGGCTTCGCAAGCAGCTCCATTTCTGCCCGAACTGGCCCGCCACCAGTTCACTTGACTCGCGTGGGAAGCAACGAGGCGTGAAGACGAAGAGCCGCTGTGGTGGGATTCGCCTGCCTCCTGTCTACTCTACTCGTTGCTTCGCTGCTTCGCAAACGCCTTTTCTCTTCTCCCGCCAGTTTTTTTTTTCTTCACTTCGGGATGCCTTCGCTTAGCTCAACTCCCGCTGAGTTTTTCCACCGGCGTAAGAAATCCCACCGACTCTGCCCTCCGGCCCGCTCGCTTCTTTCCTTCTTCTTCTTCCAAAGTTTCCGCCCTCCGGTTCGCACATCCTACCCGAAGGGTGGCTAGCCTTCCTCTCCTCCCCCCCCTCCTCCTCCGCTTTTCTTCTCTGACCAAACAGCGTGCAACCCTTTCTCATTCTTGCTAAGGAGCAAAGCGCAAATTGCTCTCGGCGTTCCTCGGCGGAGAGCATGCAGAGAGTTGAGGAGAAACAGCGTGTGGTGGCCGTGAGAAACTAAGTGGTAGTGAAGGGTTTGAGACGTGCGTATTTCTGGCTCTCCGAGCCCTCACGCAAGCGCCTCGGGTGTCTTCGCCTTCATCCCCTCGCTCACGGAGCCTTTGTCTGGAGGCCTCTTTAATTTGTCTCTGCTGGGCAAGGCTTCGCGAGTTTCCGACCAGAAGGAGTTTTAGCTTCCAAACCGTTTCCTCCCTGGCCCTTTTCTTTCCATTTAACTGGGGACTGGTTGAACCTTTTTCTTTTCCAAGAATGCTCTTACACAACGCAGCAAGAACGTTCCAAAACAAGCGTTCAATATGTTTAGGCACTTTAGTAAGCAACTACACTATCCCTGCCTCCTTGTGACATTGTTTCAGGATGCTGGAGATAATTCTGTAAGAAAGTCACTTGAAGATACCTTGGCTCAAAAATTTGTTGCCCCATGATGCGTTGCTTTCCCCATTTAAAGGTCATGACTATAATAGTTTTGGTAGTAAATAGGCCAAGAAAATTCTTTATCCTTTAAAGGCATGCGTGCTCTACACAATTTATTTTACTGTCATACCTTGAAGATACATCATGGTTCATTTCTGAGATCCAAGTAGAACATGTTTCTAAAAAAAAAGTCTAATTATTGTAATAATCTGCAAACTTTTGCAGTCACAAGACCTCTCATTTGAAGAAATCTCATTAATCATCTGCTTCTACACCAAATATGAAGTTACTGAACAAAAGTATGCAAACTCGTGTGGTTGAATAAGCTTACAACTATATGCTTGTTGACCACAATTTTCAATAACAATAGCACTTAGATTGATATACCGCTTCGTAGTGATTTACAGCCTTCTCTAAGCGGCTAACAGTCAGCATATTGACCCCAACAATGTGAGATCCTTACTTTAGCGACCTTGGAAGGATGGATCAACCTTGAGCTGGTGAGAATTGAACTCCTGAGAGTTGGGAGAATTATGCTGCAATACTGCATTCTAACCACTGTGCCACCACAGCTGTTCAAGACTTGAAATAAATAATAACATGAAGTATAACATTACAAAGTCCTTGGAGGCATGAAAATTACTCTTTCAGATATAGAAGAGGTTTTGATAAATTAGTACAAATGTGTAAGTTGTGAGGAAATACTTGTTCCATGAAAAGCAATTACAGATAGGCTCCATCTCAATAGTTTCTTGTTTATATTAGTAATTTTAAAGCTAGTTTTTAATCCACCTTGAAGAAAGAACTTGAGAGTTTTACCAAATCATTTGAAAGGCATGTGTATGCCTTTAACTGAGCTAGAAGTTTTGATGAGGAAAATAGTGGCAGCATAGGCTATAACAAGTTGCAGAATGCACATGTGTTTTTGCTTTGCAAGGAAAAAACTAGCATAAATGTGTAAAGTCTGGTAAATGGAATGGCATGTATATAATTAATAATACAATCTGGTACATCTTTAGGTAATATAATAGTATGTTCCCTAGAGTTCAATGGAGCTTACTTGGTGGCAAGAATAAAACTGCATCAAATATGTTTTAAAATTATATATCTAATAAATATGAAAGAGGAGGAAAGGAAAGAGGAGTTAATGCTGATGTTACTAGCTTGAATAAGCATTTTTCTAAAGTACTAATGTTTGGACATATGTAGAGCATAAACATGATAGCCAAATTTCATAAATTACAACCAATATAAATGTAATACTGTACTTCTATTGAAGTTACAGTACATACTTGAATTCTTACTGACTTACTGACCAGTCATTCAGTGACATTTGATGTTGTGATAGTGCTGGGTGGTACATATGATTGGTTCTTGAAGTTCCAGTCATCGTATTATCTTTGCACTCATGTGATCGCTATTTGGCCTCTTGGAAAAAAAGGCAAAGAGGAAATTGGCAGGGAAGGTTGTAAGTCACTCAGGTAAGTCCCTCCCAATCTCCCGACACTTGGGCTCCACTGCCCCATCCATCCTCTGGCCTCCTTGCTGCACCATCTATCCCTGATCTTCCTACCCACTGTGCCATCCATCCCCAGGGAGGGATGAAGGGAGGGAGACTGAGACTCACAAAGAAATCATGGCAGTTGTGTTACATTAGTGCAGGAACCATTCTATTTTTAATTTACTATAATTGTCTTCAAAAAGTCTTGCAACATATATTACTTATAACAGCTCAAACAAATCAAGAATGAAAGGAAAGAGGAATTCTTGGTAAGTTCCTTAACATATTTTTTGGGCCATATTCTTACTGGCCAAGTAAGAATTTAGTATTTTTTAAACTTCTCTTTTCTTTCTCTAGCACCTCTGGAACATAATTAGGGAAAGTTATGTTTTTTTCCAACTTCCAATTGCACTGGGATTTCTCTGTGGGCTCTCATCCACATTCTAAATAGGTCCAATCTTTCCTTAGTGTTTTTGAAATCAGCCAAATGCTTCCATGACGAGGTAATTGCCAAAATAATGTATTTGATGAAGCTGTATATTCAGTACTGAATGATTAAACCTCAATTGTGACTTGATCAAAATAACAGGAAATACTGTCATGCCTGTATATAGAAAACACTTGCCTTGATTTACTATCCCATTAAGTACAATCTGTTTTGAGTTGTGAAAATTACATCCAAATTCCAATGATTCTAGATGGAGCATTAAAACTATCAGTTGTTGCGTAAGGATTTTGTTTCATTATCTAGGGCCATAAGAGAAATTAACCATTGTTTTCTAAATTGTACTTATAGGTAGCCCTCAACTTATGACAGGTTGCTTGTCCCAATATGTAGTATAAGTAATATACTTAGTATTGAACCAACAAAGGTTAATTTGTTCCTTAGAAATATAAATTTTAATATTAAAAGCTACTATCATGCAATTTGAGTGAAAAATTTGATTCGCCAAATAATAAAATACAGATTATATTGTTAGTATTTAAATTTGTAAAACTGAGAAATACAGAAAAACAAACATAATGGTAGTCCATGTTTAGCAACTGTCTTGTACAGTGGCCATTACGATGGTGTTGAAAAAGTAAAGTTTAGACCTTGCATTTATGACCTTTGCAAGTCAGTAAAGCAAAAGAAAGCTGAAAGTAGTCTTCAGTTAATGACCATTTGTTCAGCCACTGTTCAAAGTTACAATGATGCTGAAGGAGTGACGGTTACCACCAGTCCTCAAGATCTGGCAATACCAGCTCCCTTGCAGTCACATGATCACCATTTGGGTACTTGGGAATTGGCTCACACTTATGATCATTGCAGCCTCCTGCAATTACATGATCACAATTTTGTTTCATCCTGCATTTGTTATTCTTTAATAAATAACATGATGAATGTACAGAATTCTATTTCCTCCTATTTTCCCCTCAACAATCCTCTGAGGTAGGTTGGACTGAGAATGATTGTCCCAAGATCACCCAGTTGTTTCTCATGTCTAAAGCCGGACTAGAACTAAAGCAGGACCTGGTTTCTAAGCTGTTTCTAGTTGTTGAAAACTGGCAAGATGTCAAGAGGTAGCACTCGCTTAATTTCCCACTATTTTTCACTTAATGATGGCAGCGGAGATCTCGGGGATTACTGACACTAAACATTGTGGTCATGTGAAATGTTTTATGACTGCATCCCTTAAAAACAAAAATTCTAGTCCCAACTCACATCTTAAATCAAGGACTACCTGTAAGATCATAAGAACAGCTGCAGTTCCACTTTCCGACCTCTTTGCTTAACAACAGTCACTAAATGTAGAAGAAAAATAGGAATTTAAATGGAAGAGCGGGAAAAAAAGCTAATTGATAGAGAAAGCAATGTTTCTCAAAGCATGGTCCAAGGATGTCTGGGGGGACCTGAGGACCCTCTCAAGAGTCCACAAAATCAAAATTATGTGCTAGCCTATATTAAAAAATAATATCTTAGAATCCCATTGAACAATTGTGAGAAGCAGTAGCAGGAGCAAATGCCAGAATTTTAATTTTAAATAGGGTAAATATTGATAAATATAAACTCTTTGGGGATCCTCCATAATTTTTTAAAATGGGAAGTGGTTATGAACGAAAAAGTTTAAAAAGTGGGGGATCAACATATTCCCTAACGCACCTGAAGGGGGTCAACCTATTTCCCAATGCACAATCAGCAATGGATGGAAACTAGAACTAGAACTAAGGAGAAACTTCCTGGCAGTTAGAACAATTAATCAGTGGAATGACTTGCCTCCAGAAGTTGTGGATGCTCCAGCATTGGAGGTTTTTAAGGAGACTGGATAACCATTTGTCTGAAATGGTATAGGTTCTTGCTTGAGTAGAGGGTTGGACTATAAGATCTCCTAGGTCCCTTCCAACTTTGTTATTCTGTTAAACACTTCAATAGAGCACCCTTCATAACCTTGTTAAGTTGCAGAATAGGTTGCAAGTATAGTTCCCAGAATACCAAACTAATGTGTAGCTAGTTGCAGCAGAATGACTGGTGTGCAGGAAATTGTTCTATTGGTTCTTTGTTAATATTAGCAGCAGCCTTCATTTTCTATAAAATAATTAAAAAAAATAAGATGGTTGCTTTGCATCTTGCCACTTTGTCACCATCCTAAGACATTGTTTTAAACTTTTATTAAATAAACCTAGTATTTGCTTGTGCAATTTTTAAGCCAGTACCTGTTACTTACAATCAGAATGATTGGATTCACACAATGTGCTAAGCAAACAAATCACATTTTGACTTGATATGATGTATTTACCCAACCATTCTAAGTTCCCGAAGTTTATCACAACCCCCTTATAGATGCAATTACTTCATAAGTAAGGATACCTGTAAAAATACCTGATGAAACCATTTTATATATACATATTTACATAGCTGCAAAATTTCTAACTGCATTGTAAAGCAAAGTGCATCCTTTAGCAGTAGCAAGGCAAAAATAATTACGTCTTGTTGACGTCTGAAGTGTGGATTGAGCCTTAAATGGCAAACTATCTTTGGAAGACAATCATATGGACTTCATTACTCAACAAATTGAAATGTATGAGACTTCAGAATTCTTTGAGAAATGACCCTCTAAAATCACATTTAACATGCCTGCGTAAAAAAAATTAAATGCATTTCATGAATTGTAATTCAATAATTACAAAGCAATACTATAGATAGAAAACTAGTATATGTAAATAGCTTCCTTGATTCTAGTATATTTAATGGATCATAGTTCACAAGCCTAAAAAAAAGATCTCTTGAATTCAAAGACACATAATTCCAGATAGATGGTCTTAGTAGTGTAAAAATTATTTCAAAGTCAAGACACATACCATGCTTTCTCTCGGGCACACTCATATATTCTGCCATTTTAAGTGCATAATGCTAGGCCACAATGTGTAAAACTATAAAAAAAATTATTGCAGAATGCATCCCGTATAGATAAATGCTATAAGTTCATTCTTCCTTTAAATTAAACCAGAATCCTTCCTTGGTGTAAAAAAAGAAAAAAGAAATCTACTGGAAGCACTAATCTTAAACTGCTGCCTTAATGAGAGGGATGGCATGTAAGTGATAACAAGCATGATCCAAAGGTAACCTTCATAATATAAACAGACAACAAAAGTATGTAATTAAGGTTTTTTTGTTTAATACTGCAATTTCAATCTTTAAATAAAAGCTACAACTTTTAAGAGCAGTTTTCTTTTTTGGAAATAGTGTTATGGTAAAAAGATAATTTCTTCACATAAGATTCTGTGATGTGAATGCTTCAGGACCAGATTTTGTGAACTGTTTTATGATTATTTAGTATTTTTATATAAATTTATGATGCCTCTGTTTTTTTGTATCTTTAGGGGTTTTTTGACAATTACAATCATTCTGATTATGTAAAAGAGCCATATATGAACAAATGAACATTTACTTCAATTATCTATGGACTCAAAGATTCATAGATTTGGAAGGGATCATTTAGACATCCTCCTGCTCAGTGCAGGAATGCAAGTTCCCAGTAGGGAATTTTAGTCTCTAGTAGGGGTGTGAGAAGCAATATAGCTTTGGTTTGATAGAGCAATTCAGAACATGGAGGTAACTTTATTTCGTTGAAGCAGAATCACCCAAATTGCTTTGCCAAAACAGCAGCCTTGGTGACTTCAGACCACTTTATGACTTCTTCTCCCATATACAGTCTGCTGGCTTCCTCCTGGAGGAAAGTGCCCAATCTGGCTGATTCATAGGTGTAAACTTCTGTAGACAGAACTTCAGAGTTATTTTCATCAATAATTAGATCAGAATGGATTGGAAAGATCAATCTAAAAGAATTTAGATTTCTGTAACAAGGCACATCTAGAGCAGAATACCTTTACTGATTTCAAGGACTAATGCTCATGCATTTTCCCCAATTTAATATGAACAAACAAAATTATGACCCAATATATTTGACTGGGGAAATGAGGCGGGGTATAAATCGAATTAAATAAATAAATAATAAATAAATATAGCACTGAATTCAGTCATTTTACCTCAATTCGGTACCACTTTACAGTTGTACACCACTGTTATCACTGAAAATCAGTACACTTCTCAGAATTACTAAGTGCAGTTGTAATTTCCCACTATTAAGTTCTTCAATTTAGGATAATAAGGTTAGGATTTGAAAATTATACCTCCTGATAAGTCAAACCAGTAATCTTTTTCATAATAATATAATTGCAATGCAAGAGAAATAAGAGTTTTAAAAATGTTATTAAATTTGACCTTTCCAAGGCAAGACATTTGACAAATTATCTTTCAGAAGTAAAAGCTCAGAAACACGGACAGCATTTTCCTGTACAGTGAATCTGAAAGTTTGGGGTGCATGTGAGGTCCTGACTGAAGTCCACATTATGGGCTTCCCAATTGGCAGACTGTTGTCAACTCATTAAGTTACCTGGTAACTAGTGGAAGGGCACTTGTGGGGGAATGTAAGAAGCTGTGTGGAAGTTTTTCATGATTGTTGTTCTCTGCTTACAGAATTTATTTTTTAACCCACTTTTTCTGTTTATAGTTTCAGAAGGAACTTCTGAATCCTGTGTGTACCCTTGATAAGACCCACAATCAGAAATAAATAACATTAATCATTAATTTAAAGAAAATGCTACAATTTTTGAATGGTTTGATGAAAGACTAGACCCATAGCATTAGATACATTGCAAAATTAACTCCAAACTTTACTGTCTGCTTTGCCTGTGCAAGTAGAGTTATACCTCTTAGTTGCTCCTGATCCCCAAGTAACAATTTGGGAACCCAGACTTAATGTATTCTGTATATTTGCCTTTTCTCTTGTCAGTATAACTGATGTAACCCTAAATAACATTGGAAGTGCTTTCATTACATAATAAAAAGTTGTTTGTTGTAACACTGAATGGCTGATGTTAGAGAAAATGAGGATGAACAGGCTTCAAGAATTATTTCATTAAGTTAGAAGTATTCACTAACTGGAGTCTCTTTCTGTTATTGAATTTAATTGTAAGGATGTAACATCAACTTCTCAATCTCAACTGCACACATAATTTTACTTCAGCTATTCTCTACAAACAGGGCAAATATTTAGATGCTTTGCATGGCAGAATATTATTCAGTAATATTAGGGTTTTTTCAGTTAATAAATATTCATGTTTATGAAGCATGCTTCAATTAAAAATGATAATTTTTTACACATTTATGTACTAGGAAAAGGGATGTCATTCCAAACTTTTATTGTCAAATTTGAAAATATTCATTTGTAAAAAAAACTTGTTATATTTTCATAACTTGAAATATAATAATTGATACACAACAAAAATATAATGTTCTATTAAAAATTAAGTCTACTCTTATTAATAAGAACAATTCATTCATGAATATAAAAGTATCAATGAAAGTAACATATTTTTGTAGAATATACATATTTCAATATATAATTGCATTTTTACAAATGTAATTAACCTTCTAATTATCTTCTTTTTTGGAAATAGTTCATTAGTTGCCGTTTCCTATTATTTTCTTCATAGGAGGGGATGAATCCCATTCTTCTGATCTATTATTATATGAATAAATTAGTGTAAATATTACTAATTTAAATTTACAATGCGTATAAATTAATTTTTATAATAGGAATATAATCTGTAAATCCCAAATGCATATCATTTATGCTAATAACCATTATGAACAAATATATTTCAGGTTTAGTATGCAAATAATGCTGATCAAACTAAATATTTTGTAAATCAAGAATAAATAAATTAAGTTGTTATTTATAACATGACTGCTCACTTAGTGGCCTTTTGAAGTTACGGTGGACCCCCACCCCAAAAGCTGCTTATGACCCATTCTCAAGGTTCTGGCCCCTGCAGCCCCCAACCATTGTTTCCCCTTATGGCCAACTGCAGGGACAGTGCAGCTCCCCCTGCCTATCTTCCCCCCATCTTCTCCACTGGATCCTGCAGGCACTGGGCCTGCTTTCCACCCCACCAGCCCCTACCCATGACCTGATAGACCAACCTGTGTGGCCGTTTTATTTCTCTTCCTATGTTTGAATGGTTTTGAGCCACGGACAAATCAGGTTCTTCTGAAAGAGGTGATAATTTCTTGCATTGATTTGATGAGGTCATACCTATATAAATAAATCTTAATTTTAATTTTAGAATTTCTGATACCAGACAGCTATAAGCCTCCGAGGGAGATGGATGGTTAAAAAAATGTGAAAAATTAATAATATAAATAGTATGTATAAAGTTCTGCATGTTGTAAAAATACTTGATTATTTACAATTCCACTTGATGCTAAAAGATGGTATATATGTGAAATTGGCATGGAAAACGCACGTAATCAAACCATTACATTTATCTCTAACCCCTGTGCCCAAGCTGGCCCATTCAGCCTTCTCCCTTCCTGTCTCCTGTATTGATTGAAATAATCATTCTGCTTTATTTCTTTCCAATAAAGAAAAGATATAAGGTGGGAATTGGGCACCCCACTGGATCACCTACAGGCATAACACTTTCAGGACGTAAAAACTGTTTTCAAACTGTTCCCTCCAAGAATAAATAGCATTGTGAATTGTAGCAATTGAGACAAGGCTTAGGCTTAAACTCAAGCCCAGGCCCAGAGCACTGTCCTCCAGACTGCATGAGGAAGAGAACTGAACTTAGCCCTCTAAATTCCAATCTGCCTTCTGAACTCCCATCTCCGGTAGACCTGAGTCCCATTTCCATCCTTTCCTATCTTGCCTGGTAGAGTTTTCTGGTACTGTTTCTCTTAATGTTTATGAGTAGCCTTGACCTTGCCAGTTTCAGAGACATAATGGGGGGTTATTGCATTTTCGTTTAATAGAAATCTTCTATTATCCTTTCCTGCTTTTCATTTGTTTCCAGGTTAACTGTACATATACAAATTTTATTTATTTATTTATTTAATTTGATTTATAGCTCGTCTCTCTTCCCCGGTCAAGGAGAACTCGAGGCAGCTTACAACATTTTAAAATACAATAAAACAAACATATTTAAAAGCGATTAATATAATAGACCAATAAAATAACAAAATACAGTCACACACCATACAACAATCATTCTTCCAGGGCGGGGGCATCAGTTCCAAGCCTGCCGACAGAGCCAGGTCAAATGACTATGCCATTGTGATGATAACAATTCGATATATTTGATTTCACCCAAATCCAAATACGTATTTTAAAGTTGTATTGAAAACCCAATTTTTTGGAATACAAAACTATTTTATGGATTATATGGTAAAATAATTATCTTCTAATCCCACCAGTAACATTTGTTCTAATACTGCAAAAAAAGAGGACCTATGGCTTTGATTCAAAGTTTTGTGGAACAAATATTAAACTAGGTGTTCCAGTAAGCATATTTCTCATTATTCCCCTCAATCTCAAAACCGTTCCACATGCTTGGGAAAAACTATCTGGCAAAAGTTAGAATATGACAGTGATGGCTGTACGTAGAATGATGAACTGGCAAAAATGGGGGGGGGGTTGTTCCCTTCTTCTCCAAAGTAACTCCAAGTAGTCCTTGACTAACGGCAGCAATTGGGAGTGGAATTTCCACTGCTAAGAGATGCAGTCATAAAATGTTGACTGCACTGCTTAGTGATTGCAATCCTTGCAGTCCCAGTTGTTTTTAATCAAATTCCATGGCCTGTAGGTGAACAACTTCCTGCTGGTTTCCCATAACCAAAGTTAAAGGAAAGGTGGCAGGCAGTTATAAATCCCAAGCTGCAGGACGGGTAAGTGGCTTTTACCAGGAGTGCACTGGGATGGAGAGGAGGATTGGAGAGGGTTTACAATGGTGTGAGGAAAGACTCAGAAGAATGCAAGTGGGTGTGCAAGAAATGCAGCACAGGTTCGAGAGACTGCGAGAGACTGTGTAAGAGGTGTGACTTGGGGAAGGTGCGAGAGGGTGTGCAAGAAATGTGATGCAGGATGGGGATGGCATGTGAATGGCCTGCTGGCACAAGCACAGAGGGGCTTGAGTTGGGAAGGATGCATGAGTTGGGAAGACTTAGCCCAGCAGCTTACAAATTTCCATGTCAGCTTTCCAATGGATTTCTGGGAAAGCCAGCAGAGAATGTTGCCAAGAACCCAAATCATAATCAAGTGACCACAGACAGCCAGAACTCAAAGGATCAGTTGTTCAACACCATTGTAACTTTGAATAGTTGTTGAATGAATTTGTTGCAGGTTGAGAACTACTGTAATGCTCTCTTTCTAGAACAGGTAGTCCTTAACTTACAACCACAATTGAGCCCAAAATTTCCATTGCTAAACAAAACAGTTGTTTATTTATTTATTTATTTATTTGATTTATATCCCGCCTCTCTTCCCCATGACAGGGAACTCGAGGCGGCGAAATCAGTTAAATCAGTTTTGCTCCATTTTATGACACTTTTTTGCTACAGTTAAGTGAGCCACTGCAGTTGTTAAATTAATAACACAGTTATTAAGTTAATCTGGCTTCCCCATTGACTTTGCTCATCAGAAGGTCGCAAAAGATGATCATATGACTCTGGGACACTACATAAATACATGCCAACTGCCAAGCACCCAAATTCTGATCATATGACCATGCTGCAATGGTCATATGAAAAACGATCATAAACCACTTTTTTTAGTGTTGTTGTAATTTTGAACAGTCACCAAACAAATGGTTTGAGTGGTACCTGTATAGATGATCCTGTTTGATTCATTAAAACTTGGGGCCTAAGTATACATTACTTCATTATTTAAGTTTATAAATTTGTATTCCATTATACTGGTGTGCCAAAATGCTTTTTGGTAATATATATGCGGGTGTCAATACATCCATACCTAATTTTTGCTCTATTGATGCAAGTTTGTCTTCTAGTTCAGCAAGCTCTTTTTTCTTACTTTGCATTTCTAAAATATTAAAGGATTGTTCTTCAAAGTCATTGTTTACTTTATTAAGTTGGAACAATGCTGCTTGGTACTGCTGAAGGAGGTCTAATATATAAAGAAAAAAGGTTTATATGTTAATAAAATACAACACTATAATCTTTAATAGTAATTAGCAGAAACAATTAAGTTGCTATTCATTGTCATTAAATAAAAGTATTGAAGAATGGGCGGTATAAAAATGTAATAAATAAATAAAGAATGCTTGATGAATAATTTTGTTTGCTATATATCAATATCAACATCAACATCAACATCAATATCAATAGCACTTAGACTTATATCCTGCTTCACAGCCCTCTGATTGCCTCCAACAATCTGGGTCCTCATTTTACTGACCTTGGAAGAATTTAAGGCTGAGTCAACTTTGAGCCTGGTGAGATTCGAACTGCCAAATTGCAGGCAGTCGGCAGTAAGTATAAGAAAATGCTTTATTTACCAGTGAGCTATCATGTGATGCTTGGGATTCATTCTCCCCCTTCCTCCTTTAAATATAATTAAATTAGAAATTCCTGCTTGAAGGCAGGAATTTTTCCTGGAGTATGTGTGAAAATGAGTGGGGAGAGGGAGAAGTAACAATCTTAAAAACATACACTTGAAAAATCTTTCAACTTTAAATAATATTTGTATATAATCCTTGTTGCTTTCCTAAAATGCTTTTATAAAAGTAGAAAAAAAATCTGTGCTAAATTAAGAGCAGTGGACTTCTTATTCTACAACATTGCATAGCAAAAATCTAAATAATTTTATTCACAGCTAAAAATTTCTATTTCTTTAGTTTAATATACAATAATAATAGCAGCAATTTGGTAATCAACTTAATTAAAATCTAGCAGTAATTTTAATTGAATTCTTAACAGAAACACTTAACAAAACATTGTGTAATAGTTGATTTCATTTATTAAACTCTGAATGCACCTATCTGTAAGGAGACAATATTGTAACCCAGTGGCAGAGGTGCTCCAAAAACCATCCCGCGAAGCTTCTCTATAGGAGGGGCTTTATTCTGAAGGCCTCCAAACTTTCCATTACTGCGAATTCTGTCCCCCTCTCTTGTTAATAAAGTTGGACAATATGTCGTTTTCACAATCTATATATATATAAAGAAAGAATTTACTACAAAAATTCAGTACTTTTTTTGTTGAAAAGTAATTCCATGCCAGGGATGTCAAAACTCAAGGCCTGCGGGGGGACTGGCCTGCGTCGCTTTGGCCAGGCCCATCCAATCTTGGCGTGCACACAAATACAGGGTAAGCCCACCCAATCTCAGTGTGCATGCGTGCGCACAGGAGGCGGTTGACGCACGCATGCACAGGCCAGACCCGCCCCATCCCAGCAGGCGCATGTGCACACTTTCACATGTGTGTGGATGGGGAGAGGTGTTTGGCAGCAGGGGCTCTGCAGCTGGCCCTCCAAGAAGCTTTGGCCTGGCCCATTCTATTACAGCAGGCGTGTGTGCATGCAGGAGTGGGTGACCATGTACATGCACAGGCCCAGTCGACGCCATTCTGATAGGTGTGTATGTGCACAGGAGGCAGTCGGGATGGTGGGGCCTGTATGTGCATGCACCCGCCAACTCCTGCGCGCGCATGCACCCACCAACTCGTCTTCCTGCCACCGGCCCAGGGAGAAAAACTAGAATGCTGATCCGGTACATGAAGAAATCAAGTTTTAAAGCCCTGTTCTATGCCACTAAACAAGCTTTTTCTGTGATCTATTAGAACAAATGCAAGTGCTTTTTTTTTAAAGAACAACTTAATTGCTGTGTAAATGATATAGGATGAAATGGGGGTCCATGCATGAACTCAGTGGGCCCTTGTATGAAGTCTTTCTATATTATATATTTTATACAACCCTGTTTGATTTAAAAGAAAGATGAAAAAGCATGTCCCATTATATCACCACCAGCATCTGCACCTGCCTATTCTGCAACCTTCAGAGTGAGCATGGTTCCCGTCCTTACCCAGAATAATATTTTAAGACAGAAAATAACTTGAATGCCTTCTACCACTTTTGGTATTTGGGGAAGAGAAAACTTCCTTCCTCCTCCCACTTCTCCAGTGTAGGCACCTACTGTTCAGCTGCTTCCCTTCCAATCTTAGCTTCTGAGGAGTCGGATTGGAAGCAGGTTAGAGTTCTTTTTCCATTCTCATTTTTGTATACTAACCTTTTTGCTACATACAATATGAAAATCTCATTCCAGCTAACTAAGAGGCAAAAACATTTCTTCAGTTTTAAGCTTGGCCCTTCTCCCATAGCATATTGCAGCCAATCTGTTTCTTAAGCAAGGGGCCCTTATAGTTGACAGAATCCAAAGAATCTGAATTTCAACATGAATCCTGAGTTCTTTTTAACATATTTTTATTCTTGAATTTGCTTCTCCCCTTAAGCCAACTGCTTATAAAGGTTCCTCTTCAAATTTTCTGAGGAAGTAAAGCCTAATTTACTATCTGTACTGAAAACAAAATCGCTCAACACTGAGTTGATCTAAAAAAAGCAGACCCTGCATTTGGGAAAAACACTTGGCTGAAAAAAATGTGCTGAAAAGAACACATTTTACTGCAATAATTTATCTTTAAATGAGGCTTGTTTCAAATTAGCTAAGAATTGGGTGAATGTTTTTCTGTCTAAATTGAATTTTGATGCAAACTGTCTAAAAGTCAAAGTGGTCTTCCTTTTAATCTCTTGGTAATCCTTGCTTAATAATAGCAATTCGGACCACAATTCTGTTGCTAAGCAAGGTGACTGTAAAATGTAATGTCACATGACTATGTCAATTTTCAATCTCAGTTGCTGTCTCAGTAAGCAAAACCCGCTTATTCATAGCATCCTATGGTCATATGATCACCATTTGTTATCTGCTGGCTTCCCCACAGATTTTGGTTTTTGGAAACTGGCAGTGAAGATCCCAAATGGTGATCATGTGATTGCAGGGACACTATGACAGCTGCAACTACAAGGGCCCATTGTAAGTCCAAGTTCAGCACCACTGTGGTCACACAGTGAGGACAAAATTTGTTGACGACGGCCAATTGTACACTGTAATCCTGGAGATGTTGCTGAAGTCTTATCTCAGTATTTGATGGCTATGATTGTCTGGATAAAAGGTAAAGGTTTCCCCTATCCAGTCGTGTCCAATTCTAGAGGTGCTTATCTAGGTTCCTTAGCCGAGAGAGACAGCGTTGTCCAAAGACATCTCTGTGGTCATCTGGCCAGCATGACTATATGCTAAGGTGCACAGCATGCTGTTACCTTCCCACTGACCTGGTACCTATTTATCTACTTGTATCTGCATGCTTTCAAACAGCTAGCTGAGCAGGAGCTGGGCCAAGTAACCGGAGCTCACCCTATCATACTACGTTTAGGTCTCAAACATAAGCTGTCAGCTTTCCAGCTGAGAAGCTCAATGTCTTTAACCACTGAGCCATCGCCACCCCCACCCCCACCTGGTCTGGATAGAACAGGCTTAACCTTAACAAGGAGTTGTACATCATAGAAAGATCTATTATCTACCAGAAAATGGACATGACAGAATGGAGCAAGCCCTTTAGGAAAGAGGGTCTTTATATGTTTGTGAATAAAATATAAATGGAGCTAGATTAACCCTTTTTCTTTTTCAGACACTCATATGTATATAAGCAATAAACAAAATACCTTACAATTGTAATACATACCTCTTTTCTGTAATGAACGGCAGCTTCCAAATTGTCAATAATAATTGTATTACCCAAGATCATCCCAAACACTGTAAAGATATATGAAATATTAATACAGTATTTAGAATACAAACCAATACACAAACTGACATTTCTATTCACACCTATTTATTATGGAACATCAATAGTGAATACAATGTTAGCATCATGATATAGTTAACAGAATTACCTCTAAATTCGCCGCCTCAAGTTCCCCCTTTGGGGTGAAGAGAGGCGGGGTATAAATTTAATAAATAAATAAATAAATAAATAAATAATTTTTGGAAATTATTATCTTAGTCATCTGACACACATCAGGCTTGGAAAAGGTGAAAAAGAAAAGTATTTTCCTATTGATGTTTCATGTTGTTGTCCCTTAGAAAAGCAATGTATTGAAAACAAAGAAGTGCCCTACAAATGTGCTTTTGTAAAATTGCTCTCTCTGTGTGTGTACATGCCAGAAAGCTCACCAGAGCTAAAAGGGGCCTATCCATGCACCCAGTCTAAGTGCCTCTGGTTTGTGAGATGGCACAAAAGTATGCCCATGTAATTTGCCTTGTCCCAAATACCAGATCTCTACTTCACCATGAAACAGACGAGGGGGTGGTACTTTCTTGGTGACTTTTCTATGGTGCAAAAAAAATATATATATATATATTGGTGGATTTCCCAATGGTGGGGAAAATATTCACCAGCTGCTGTCCCAACATAAGCATTTACCCCCAAATCATTACTAGTTTCATTGATGAGGTCATGAAGCATTCCATCCCATCCAACAATCTGCCTTTCTCTCTTGGTTTATTGCTAAAACTCTTTGCTCTTCTGGTTTTCTTCCAGGAAAAGACAGGAAAAGGAAAAGAAAGACTGTGTCTTTTGCTCACTCATCTCTCTCCCTGTCTTGCTCTTTCACTGTTTGGATTCCTCTGTTTCTCTCATATATTCTGTCACTCTGGTGCTCTGTCAGGAGCAACACAGGCATCTGCCGGAGGAGCTCAAAGGGAGGCAAATAATAAATAATAAAAGCAGCATTGTGCCATTCCAATGCAAGCTCTGCCCTTTTGATGTGCACTGTGAGATTGTATGCATGTATAGAATATGAGGGATGAGGTGGCTCAGTGGGTAAGATGCTAAGCTTGTCGATCAGAAAGGTCAGCAGTTTCGCAGTTCGAAACCCTAGTGCCATGTAATGGCATGAGCTCCCGTTCCTTGTCCAAGCTTCTGCCAAACTAGCAGTTCGAAAACACGTAAAAATGCAAGTAGAAAAATAGGAACCACCTTTGGTGGGAACAGCGTTCTGTGCTCCTTCAGCATTTAGCCACGGTGGCTACATGATCACAGAGACGCCTTCGGACAGCGCTGGCTCTTCAGCTTTGAAACGGAGATGAGGACCGCCCCCTAGATTCAAGAACCAGCTAGCGTGTATGTGTGAGGGGAACCTTTGCCTTTATATTGCAATAGTGCAACACTGCTTTTGTCATTTGATGGGAAAACTCTGTGAATGTCCTGTGGGTCTCATTTACACTTTATCACTTGCTCTATTGCTTTGCCTCACTCTCTCTTTTGCGTGTTCTCTTTCTCACTATCTCTGTTACATTATCTAAAAACAGCTGATAGCTGGCCTGCTGATAAAGAGTGACAGGTGGACTCTCCTCCCCGCCACTTTTTTTTTAGCTTGACTTCTCTGCTGCTCCTTAACCTTAATGCAGTAAGAATACTAGCCCTGGTCACTTTGAAAAATATTGGATTTGCATTGTTCCAAATTCATTTTGGAACATTTTTTAAAGGAATAGTTTAACAACTTTTGCCAAGGGAATGCCCCACTTACTCCTGAAAATTCCAGATGCAGTTGCCAGGGCAGAAAAGTATGGATTTGTATACTGCAGCAGTAAGCAGCTAGGAGGAGCTGGACAGATTGCAGACTGTGTCAAGATCATGGTTGCTGCTGAAGTACCCTAAGCCATGGTAGCAAGGATTGTGTAGGCAGAGGATGGAAAACATCATTCATATCAGCTGAATATGCAGTGAGGAGACTTCAGTGATGAGGTAGGAAGGAGACAAGGCTGAATCATATGGTATAATAAGCAATAAATAACCTAATGGTTACTGAAACTTCTTTAAGTTGCATTTAAGAGATGTGTGGATGTGTCCCCAATTTAGCCATCAACAATCAAATCAACAATGAAGCTAGTTTGAAAATCACTTCTTTAAAAAAAATCACTTTGTTTTAGTGCCCTATTCTCATGACTAGTTACAGGGCCATCTTAACAGCATTATGGGCCACGGGCAAAGCAGTGTGCTGGGGGCCCTATGACAACAACTCACAGGAATAAAAATGTAAATAGTTCATAAAATTAAACATATATTTTGCATGTTAGTATTAATTAAAAAATGCAGTAAAATGTAACAAATATGTTGCTGTATTTATACAGGTGCATTGAAGGCTCATATGCTCATGGGGCCCACAGGCAAGTGCCCATCAGGCCCAGGCATTAAGACAGCTCTGCCTCATTATAAGAACCTTTCATAACGTCACAATATACAACATTTAATATATGCATTGCTTTAGATATGGTAAAGAGTGGTGAGGTGGCCTAGAGGTGGAGCTGTTGCCTCACAATCAGGAGGCTGTGAATTTGATCACAGATATTTCTCTCTCTGGGAACAATGAGAATATATCTACTGTGAACTCCGCATTGGCAACAGGAAGGGCATCCGGCCAATAAACTCTCAGCTTCATTCAGTTGCCCCAACTCCACCCCGAAGCAAGGGATTATGGGGTCATTAAAAGAACAAAAACATTGTCTGTTTTATTTTCTTTGGTCTTTCTTCCTTTATCAGCTGATTTATCGGTCCTATTTTTTTGCTCTAGTCCTTCATTTATTTGTTGATGTGGCCAATCCATCAATTCTTTCTCCTCCTTTTGCTCGCCATTTATCTGGTCTTCCTCTTCATTGAACTGTTGCTTCATTTGCTGCTTTATCTGATCCATATTCTTACCCTGTTTGTGTTCCCTTTGCTGACTTAAGTAGTCCATTTCCTCCAATTTTTCTGTTGGTCCCACCAGTTCATGGGCAGTTTGGTCTTTATTTATTGTTCTTTGCAAAATATTTTCCATTTCCTCATCCATCTCATCAATCAAGTCCATAATATTTCAGAACAACAGAAATGTCTCAGTGTAAAGTCCTCTCATTTCCACAGCTGTTCCTTCAGCTCCAGTCATAGTAACGATAAAAGTGAAATAAACAATAATACCTCAATCTGATTCAAAGAATCCAAAATCATAAAAGTATGGTTTATTTTCCAGTCAGTTGGGCTCTTCTCTAAAATTTCCATGCTGCCCTTTCCCCCCCGCAGCAGATATTTATTTCACTCAATTCCTATTTCTTTCAAAACAAAATCTATTATTTTAATGATTCAATTCCAATATTTACTCAGTTCTCTAATAGTCCAATGTATTTTCCAAGATCTTTAAATCTGCTCTGTGATACTATTCTTTTATTCCAGTTTCCCAGAATGTCTTTTATAAAATGTTTTTCTTATTTCCACCTCTGGTAAGCACAAGGAAGTAAACAGTTAAATGTCCCAGCCACCAGCTATCAAATTTCCTCCTCTGTAAATTTCCAGGAGTCTAGGAGTTGCTTTTCCTTCCATCAGCAGATAGCGCTGTCAAGTTACTTTCCAGCATAAATCTCTTTAAAAAACATTTTCTTCCGCTGCTTAAACAGTTATAGTTTTAGAGCCTCTTCTATAGGATTTTATTTTTCTTGGGGTAATATTTAAAGGGGAAAAAAATCATCTCACTCAGCAACAATCTCTGTTCACTGATCTCTTCGCTCCTGCACTCTCTTAAGTATTCTGACTGTCCCCATCTTCATGGCAGCCATGTTGGCTGCCACTGTTCCTCATCTTCAGATGGGGGGATTTTTCAAGTCAGGGAGGAGACATGCGGCTCTCCTCGACCTGCAAGGGGTCTGCCTTTGCTTCACCACCCCTACAGAGTGGCTATAGCTCCTCTTGGAGCCCTCTGACAGAAAAAGATCAGAGCAGAGCCATGGAGCTCACGGTCCTCATCTCCAATGGTGCCAGAAGCACAGCTGGAAGTCCAAAAAGTTCCACCTTTCTGAATTTTCATTGTGACATTGTGTAAAAGTATCTCTGAGGTAAAATTTTCAGCATATGTTGATACATTTCATTATGTTTGTGACCTCCACCTAATCCATAAGGGTGATGTTTGGCACATGTCTAGAGTAAGATGAGCTCTCTCAGCAAAATATTTTTTTTTTCAAATAGTAGGTAAAGCAAATTGAGTTTATAAACCAAGGGACTGAGCAGAAGTTCCTCCAAAGGTTTGATGGATTTGTTTCAAATCTGATAGACAAATCTGGCCACTGAGCAACTGAGTCGGGAGATCATTTAAAAGCAGTTTATTAGAATACCATGATAAAGTAGGATCTCCCTATGAAAAGGGAGAGTCTCGAGGCCCATCTTACACTCCTTTTTATAGTTAACACAACAAAGAAAAGGCAAGAAGAAAGTTAATTGGATAGGATAAAAGTTTGCATAGGAAACCAGTTACATGTAGTTAAGCATGTTACATATTTGCATCCCATAGTATTGCACATGTTCATTAAAATGAGGTCTGATATCAGAAGGGGCGTAAATTATAAGGAAAAAGTTGTTTGGAGTTCACAAAAGAGATAAACCAGATCCCAATCTGTACTAACTAACTTTTTCTTATCGGGGGATAGTCTCCAGCCAGTTTATCTTTTCAGTTTAGGAATGTTAAAAGCTGTTCCTACATTGCAGTCTGTAATGAGCCCAAAACATCATTTTAAAAGAGAGAAAAATTAAAATATAAAGTAACTATGTTAGCTAACAAGTTACAAAATCCATGTCATGTGCCCCTCAATCTGATGTTAAAATGATTAATGCTTTGGAGCAGGACCACATGGGAAGAAAAGTACAAAGCTATGTTGTGGGTGGGCAGTCGGGACCATTCAGTGGTATAGCTTGCCTTCATATGTTGTGGTTGCTCCAACACTGGAGGTTTTTAAGAGCTTGGACCTGTCTGAAATGGCAAAGGGTCTTCTGCCTGAGCAGGGGGTTGGACTAAAAGATCTCCAAGGTCTGTTCCAGCTCTATTGCTCTCCTATTCTGATTGCAACTCTGAAAAGCCAGCTTGTTCTTGAAAAGTTGGAGAGCCAATCTTCTCCTTCTTGTGCCATATCTGTCACTGGATGCTGGCGATCTGTTGGTGATCTAATTTTTATCCACAGGCCACACGAAAAAGTGCTGTGGAGTTTTGTCCCTTAGATGTTGAAGCCATGATGTTCTTCATCTGCCTGGACCTGGTTTGCCTTCAATCTTTCCCTTATTTATTTATTTATTTATCATATTTATAAACCGCCTCTCTTCACCCAGAGGGGAACTCGAGGCGGCTAACAACACAATAAAATAGTCCTATACAATAAGCATCAAAAACACAATCACTCATCCAAACACACCAACCTAACATCTCCGGGGGGGGGGGGCACAGGAGATCAGGACCATGCTTGCTTGCAAAGCCAGGTCTTTA
>JANHGC010003433.1:9007-24307 GCA_027560395.1 Boaedon fuliginosus
GGCAGGCAGGAGGAGGAGAAGCTGCACTTTGGCAAATGACATTTATAGCACGGCCCAAGCTGTGAGATTTGAATAAAGCATCACCAAAAGGCAGAACTAAGAGCTGTGATTTATTAAAGACAGGGAGCAGAAAATAGGACTGGCCATGATAAATAAGGGCAGCCTGACTACTTGCACATTCAGCTGTTCTGCAAGTTTTAGGACATCTGTCTTCACACTCGGAGTGCTTCTTAAGTCATATGTGTGTCTACCTTCTTTCAATTTGCTTTGCACGGGACGATTTTAAAGGCTCTCACAGTCCATATGGATCTGGCTTTATAAATATCTTAATGTCTGTACCTATGAAAACTAGACTGATCAAAACTGGGGGGGGAGGACTTATTGTAGCAGTATCCAAATGCTGGAATTCCTTTCTCCATGTATAGCATCTGAATGGTAGTATAGCTTTTTTTTAATACACAATTCAAATGTATTTGTCTTTGATCTCTGTCCTGTTTTAAGAAACTGTGTGTTGGTGTGGAGTTCTGGTAGATACCAGCCCAAAAGTCTGGAGACAGCAAAGGGTTTGGGAAGCCTGATTCAGGCTTAGGCAAACCGTTCTTAAACTGCCACCCACCCAAAAATAAAAGAATAGGGTAAAAATGGCTAAAAATGAAGATAGAAACTAAAATAATTTGAACCACATTTCTATTGACGTCATCAACAGCACCAGGAAAGTGGTGTAGACACATTTGTTGAATGTTAGAGCTTCAGTCTATAAACCAGGCACCAGTTTGGTTGTGTATCGATGTAACATATTGCCGAAGCATTAATTATTTAATTCTGCTTTTAAGTCTCATTGCAAAAACCTAATTAGCATACAATAACTGCCTTTCAAAAGTCAAATTAGATATCCGTGACATTTTGAATATGGCAAGATTTTCCTCCTCTCTCTCTCTCTCTCTCTCTTTTAATGTCTCCTCTTTTATTTAATTTCTTCGGCTCTTTTGTGCTGTTGATAAGGGTGAATGATGATAGTTTAATCCAGAGATGTTGTTCTGAGGGTGGAAATGATTTAACACATCAAACTTGTTATCTTTTATGGCTTGAAAGAGAATTAGAATGATTGGGAGGTAATCCTTTTTGGGTTTGTCGAATAAATAATTTAAAGTCACCTTTGATCAGTTTCCGAAAGAAAAAAAGAAACCACAACAATCTTCTGACTGGGTAAAATATTTACAAGAGGTTTTGTTTATTTATTTATTTCTTCCTTCTTAAGAAAGCTGCTCAAATATATCGGAGGAGCATGAGGGGTAGTTGAGGTTAGAACATGCTGAGAATTTTGCAAACCTCAAAGATAACAACAGTAAATGTTGCTATAAATTCAGCAATGCTTTCCAGACATACGAATAGGTAAACTTGGGATACCATTGGTAAGTTCATTGCTATGAAAGACTGGGTCAATGTGTCAGGTTTTCTTGGCCTCAGTTCATCATATCTCCAGTCTTCGATTTGTGGTGTCCAAGCTCTGCGAAATTTGTCAAAGTATGGACAAAAATGACTACATGCCTCTGTAGGCATTCATGGCCTGGTACTGGTAGTCCTTGACTTACAACCATTGGTTTAGTGTCCACCTGAATTTACAACCGCATTGAACAAGTGACTTATGCCCATCATTAACACCTGTGACCATTGCAGCATCCTCATGGCCACATGATCGAAATTTGGATGCTTGGCAACTGATATGCACTCAAGAATTTGTGCTATGTGAAGACATTTCCACGGTCATGTGGCCAGCATGACATCACAGAGCGCTGTTGCCTTCCCACTGAAGTGGTACCTATTGATCTACTCTCATTTGTATGTTTCAAACTGCTATGTTGTCAGCAGCTGGGGAAGGATGGGAGCTCACCCCATTGTGTGGTGCTTGGGTCTCGAACCTAGACTGCTGGCTTTCCAGCCAACAAGCCCACCGCCTTAACCGCTGAGCCACTGTGCCCCTCCAGCAATTAACGGGAGCGGTTAGAACATTTCCGAAAGAAGTTGAAATCCCCAAGGAAAATAAAGACAACCCTTGGTTGCTCTTAACTTCTTATTTAGAAACAAGCACTACAATCTCACAACTTCTCCTTGTTCTTTTTTTCCCTCCTCCCCTCTGAGTATTTTCTGTGGGAAGATGAGATTTTATAGGAAAGAAGAAAGAGCGTATTGGAAATGATGTGACTGCTCAAGGCTTGATTTTCAGATGTGCTAAGTACAGGAAAAAAATGAGAAAAGTACAAGAAAGGAAGAAAAAAAAATCTTCTTGATATTCAGTGCCTCCGACAGCCCATCCCCAGGTGAACAGGGCACCTTCAGATCTCGCCGGCCTTTTTTCAAATAATAATGATAATGCCGAATTTTCAAATAATCCCGATAAAAAAAGACGATGCAAATAGAAAACACGTGCCATTTATTTCCTTCTTGCACGAATCATTTCTTCTCCTCTTCGTCCTCCCTCCTCCCCCTCTCATAAAGAAATAGGGCAGCTGGGGTAAAAGCCACTGAGCATCAGTGCGCCTCATGTCAAGCATTTCTTGGAGTTAATTAAGCGTGTTGAAGAATAGCCAATGTCCAGAGTGGCTGCCTTTGAAAGAGTTATGCCTTTTAAGATTCAAGATGGGGAAATTGGCATGACTTCTCTTCCCTTTGGAAAGAATCCGTGTTTTTATGAAACTTTCTTTCTAAGGGGAGGGTGGGGAAGAGAATAACCTTTTTCCAAATCTTAAATTGGCACAGAAAAGGATGTGACTTTTTTTTTCCTGGGGTGTGTGGTGGTGGTGGGAGAGAGAAGATAAACTTTCCCGAGCTATTTTGAAAACAGCAAAGGTGACGTATAGATAAAACTTTTCAGGTTTGCGTGACCCAGATTTCTGTTTTTATCCACCCAACGCATACCAGCTGAAAGCTTCTTTTTATTTCTCATGTCTACCCAGCCATGAGAAATGATGTTCGCTTCTCACAGTTTTCTGGCAACAGAAAGAAAAGCAGGCAATTGGAAAGGAGGTGTCAAGAAAGCTTACGGTGAGATGAGGCCACGGGGAACTTAAGGATCTGAGATTGGTGCTTGCAAAGAAAGGGCAATATTTGGACACCTAGAGTTTCTGACTCTCTCGGAACAAGCATGTCCAATGAATGAGATCAATTAGAATTCTATGAGCAATCTCATGGGGTTAGCTAGACCTTGAACAGACCACCATTATGCAAAGTTGTCTGAATGACAATCAGATACGTCCTTGAAGGTCTACTCAAATATGGCCTTGAAGGTCTACTCAAACATAACCTTGAAAGTCTTCCCAAATATGGCCTTGAAGATCTACACAAACATAACCTTGAAAGTCTTCCCAAATCTGGCCTTGAAGGTCTACTCAAACATGACCTTGAAAGTCTACTCAAATATGGCCTTGAAGGTCTACACAAACATAACCTTGAAAGTTTTCCCAAATCTGACCTTGAAAGTCTACTCAAATATGGCCTTGAAGGTCTAATCAAATAGCACCTTGAAGGTTTACTCAAGTATGACCTTGGAGGTCTACTCATTGGCCCATTGAGAGTTAAATATAGTGGTAAGAGTATTGGTCTAAGAAGAGGAAACCCAGGTTCTCATCCACAGATATATCATGGGTGGCTTGATAAATAGAGAAAAACAGGAATGCTTGGGAAAAAAATGATGAGCTGAGATCTATTCAAATTTAGTTCTGCAGTCAATAAGAAATTGCTTGGTATGTTCAGCAACCAATATCTATTTTAAATATTACCATTAATTTAGAACTGTATTGTTATAGGTGAAAGTTTACCTTGATTTATTACTTCGAAGTCTTAGATATATGGAAAAAATAGTAGAGCATATTGATGAATGATTTTGTGATGCTTTTCTCAACCCTCATTTGTAAAATAATTGTATAATCCCCAAATGTGGTCCTAAATTAGTCAGAAATATAACTAGGGCTTTGTGATAAATGTGTTAAATTTAGGCAATGTCCCTAAATATCTCTGAGCCCTGACCGGCATAGAAAATGTTTCAGATTTGCTTGTATACTTTTAACTGAAAATGAATGTTCTTAAATTAAGTATAATTACTATAAGGACACCATAAAAACAATACCTTTTTTTTTCTTTATGTATTGCAATAAAGAAATAGTAATAACATGAAATGAATCGAAGAACATTTCACACTTCTGTGGAAATACATTTTATTGTTTCCCTTGTTTAAATAATACTTCATTTAGAACACTTTAGCATTTAATATAGTATTCAGAATAATTGAATTTACTAAACTCTTCCTCAAAATAAAGTTTAAAAGGTATTTTTGGATAACTGCACAACAGAGTATTTTTAACTATTTCTGAGAAGAACATTTGTTGTACGAACAAAAGTATTTTGGTTGGGAAAACAGGCCTTCAATGTTGTCATTCTTCTCTATATTCTTCTAAGCTCCTCAACTACTAGATTCTTAAACATTGACTTTATGTTAGATATAGTGAAATTGTCTGGCTGTAATTTTGCCTCTTTCAAACACAAAAACCCGTCAATCAATTCCATTTCCAAAAGGATGTTTACGTTGCCTGCATTATTTAACATGTCAAACCTAAAATAATACCTAGAGACTTTTCAAAAGGAGAGTCCTGGATAGCAATTGCATTTAAAAATAAGACGGATTGATCTACCTAGTACACAATATAATATGTTTTAAAAAAAAAAAAACATTTCACGCATGAAACTGACTCGTATACAGGGGTGGGCTGCTGGGGTTTCCCAATGGTTCAGGAGATCCTCTTGCTAAGGGTCTGCCCAGTTCAGAGAAGCCCCCCAAATCCCACTCCTGGCTGGCCCCTCCCAGCCCTCCTCTCCCAGGAGTCTCCATGCGGCCCATTTTGGGTGCCAGGTAAGTGCACGGACCGCACAGAGGCTCAGGCAGGGCGAAAAATGGCCCTACTAGAAGCATTGGAAACAGGCGCATTTCCGGCCTCCTGGGGCTCCGGAACCTGGGAGGTGACATTTTTGCCCTCCCGGAGGCTCCAGGAAAGCTTCTGGAGCTCAGGGAGGGCAAAAAATGTCCCCTGCCACGGTGTAGGAGGCTGACTAGGCCACACCCACCATGTCCATGCCCACCATGACCACGCCCACCCAGCAATGGGGCAGAGAACCCCTTGCTAAAATTTGTGAACTCCACCCCTGCTCGCGTATCACATGCGCACACTGTTCTTCACCTGTTTCACAGAACAATTAAAACTACTGGGCACAAGAGGATAGACTGGTAGTTTCTGCCATCATATTAGACCCACCAAAAAAACAGCCATAAGTCTAGATGGTCCTCAACATACAACCACCATTGAGCCCAACATTTCTGTTGATAAGCAAGCAATCGTTGAACGAGTTGGGCCCCATTGAATGGTTTTTTTTTTCTGACATAGTTGTGAAGTGAAGCACTGCGGTTGTTAAGTGAATCATACAATCATTAAGTGAATCACATTGACTTTGCTTGTTGGAAGCCAGCTGGGAAGATTTATCAATGGCGATCACATGACCCCAGGATGCTGAAGCTGTCATAAATACAGGCCGATTGCAAAGTGCCCCAATTTTGATCACATGACCATGAGGATGCTAAGATGGACATAAGTGTGAGGGCATGTTTTGAATGCCATAGTAGTTTCAAATGATCACTAAACAAATTAGAATCAGAATCAGAATTAGAATTTTAGAATTAGAATTATTAAAATGATCAGAATCGGAATTTTAGAATTAGAATTGATTCTAAATAATTGAATTAGAATTTAAGAATTAGAATTATTAAAATATCAGAATTACAGTTAGAATGATTAGAATCAGAATTAAAATTAGAATTAAAATGAATTCTAAATAATTAGAATTAGCATTTTAGAATTAGATTTCTTCTTCTTATGCCATATTCATCGTCGGACGTTGGCGATCAAATTAGAATTAGAATTTTAGAATTAGAATTTTAGAATTAGAATTTTAGAATTAGAATTCTTCTTCTTGTGCCATATCTGTCATCAGACATTGGAGATAGGATTAGAATTATTAGGATTAGAATTATTGGAATTCTTTATTGGCCAAGTGTTGGTTGTAAAAAAACCCCCATCAACAAATGGTTGTAAAACAAGAACCGCCTGTTCACAATAGACACCCGGAACATCGTAAACAGGTCTACAGTGTTTCAAAGGGTCACTAAACAGATGGTTGTAATTAGAGGACTCCCTGTCATTAAAATAATACATTCCCGGTGTTGGGAGGGCTTGCCAATTCCTTGGGAACCTTGTTGGAACTGTGGTTTTCTTCCTTCTGCAGTCCCAGCGCCGAGTTACATTTCACCTCCCCGATGGGTCTCAAGAAAGCTGCAGTGACAGTGGGCTGGGAGACCACGAGCCCAGCAGTAACACCAGTATGACCCACCCTTTGCCACTGGGTTTCCCTCAAGAGGAGTACTATGAGCAGACCTCACCCAACAGTCGGACAGAGGGAGACGGAAACTCAGATCCGGAGTCCAGTAAGTTGACTGTATTTGGTCCTATTTTGCTTTGAAAACCACTCCAGGGTGGGGGAAGCCTGGCTTGAGAAGGACTTAAGGCGAGAGAAATGATATTTCACGAAAAGGAACCATCCCAGTTCAGGTAAGCAGAAGGTCAAGATGGTTTTCTCCTTGCCTCTGTTTAAATTATTATTTATTTATTTATTTTTCCTGTGCTTGCTTGGGGTTATTGTGAGACTCAGAGGATGGAGCCAAATGGCCACGTCTGCTTCAAGATGGGGGGAAGAAGCTACTAAAGCTGTAAATTTGAAAGCCTACCCTGTTAATTTGGGGAGGGGAAAAATGAGTATAGCAAATAAGAATCAGTAGAGCTGTAGGGTCAAGGAGAGGGTAACCCTTTGAGCAAAGCCTGGCCTTGAGTGGTTCTATTTTAATTTCAGTTACATTGTTGGGCAGAATACAAAGGCAGACTTTCCATTTTGACTGGGCATTTGAAGAACCTAAAAATTGCAGCAAAGTTGACAAAGGTATGACACCCCACTTGAGTGATGATGATGATGATGATGACTTGAATGTCGCTTCGAGCCTGCGTTTTTTTAATGCTTATGACTAGATTGGTTGGAAATGATTTGTATGTGATGTGTTTTCAAACTCTCATTGTTCCAGACAACCCATACTTCACTTCTTACATTAAAAAAAAAAAATACCCAGATGATTATGTAACTATTATGATGTGCAATTTTGAAGCCACAAAACTTTGGGTGGGAAGCAGTTATGCCTCCCTTCTTTTGCAGCTGCTTGGAGATAAGGCAAAAACAATGTCTTTTTAGGAATCTGTTGAAAATCTGAAAGATGGATTATTGTCACTATGTTTAGCCGCATTTGATTTATTTAAACTATTTCTTTCTCAATGATGGGAGAAGCCATATGAGGTACATTCTTCTGTGTAAAGCTCTAGGTGAGCTCTCATCAGTGATCTGCGTTAAGTTGTAGAAGTCCAAACGGCATAGAAGACCCTATCTGAACCAAAGCTTAAGAGGAAACAAACTTAGGCACATAGTGGAGCATAAGAACATCTACTCTGACTACTGTTGTTAACATAAGCAGCTACTCTAGGCAGTAGAAATATTGTTGGGTAAGAGAAATGGTCAACCAATTTAGAGCCACCTACTCGTCTTCAACAGTTATTTATCTGTCCCCTCAAGTCGAAGTTTCATATCTAGGATAATTAATGTTGTGTAGTGATAAATTTTATACCCAAGCGATGTGGTTTTTTTAAAAAAACTTCCAGAGCAATTGATTGTGTGCAATTGATTCCTCTTTCTGATAGTTTGGAAGTTATTTGAAAACTACTAATATATCAGAAAATGGACTCAATTGATCGCAGTTGAGAGGTGTCATGAGCTGTATCAAAAACGTTAGTCAGAACAGGTAGGATTAGCTGCCAAAATATGTTTCAGTGGTATCAAATAATATATTTTTTTCTTCTTCTTCCCTTCAACCTTGCTTGGAGTTATTTAAGTTGATGTATGTCTTTTGTCATTTTAATTTTAAATAGAAAAAAAAAATAATATTCCTAGGGATTCCTATGGACTTTAAAGAAAGTCACACAGGGAAAATATGACATTTCCATTGATGAAGTCCTGTAAATAGGGAAACTCGCCAAGCCGACGCATTTGACTGGTGAATTTAACAAGTTCATTCATAATCTGGAGTAAGACAAAAGAAAAGCAGCAAATAACTCCCGAAGTACTGTAATTCCCTCAGATGGGACCTGGGTAAGCGATTGTAAAGTGATGTTCCTTTGAGCAATCAATTATTCCTAATTCTATATACGCATTGTTGTGGGTTTTGCTAGGAGAGACTGCAAAGAAAGGAAGCTTGGCATGATGAAAAAGGCCCATTCCATGTTGAGGATTAAGAGCAAGGGGAAAGACCAGTCATTAAACTCTGCAGTATCATAATAACTTTCTTTAGAGTGATTTTTTTTCTCTCTTGGAATGGGATATGCAGTTCTGGTTCCACCACCACAAAAGGGGTATTGTAACGTTGTCGAAGGTACAGAAAAAGAACATTGATGTGCTTCAAGGGGATAAACTGAATTTCTTACGAAGAGGAGGAAAGGTGGTGACATTCTGCCTGGTATGGGAAGAAAAGGGACAAGGAAAAGTTTAATTCTCCTTTAATCATAGTAGAACTAAGAGAACTAAACGACAGTCAATGAAGCTTAGTGATGGAGGCTTGGGACTTTGGCACTACAAGAAAAGGAGATAGCTATTGACTGATATCATTTTTAAAGGGAATTAAGCTAATTTGGGAGGTTAAAGCACTGAATAACTACAGGTGTAATGACTATTAGAACTGAGCAAATGGGTAGCATATGCTAATGAGAACAGAAGGGCTGCCGAGAACTGAATCAGTTCTGCGTGAATGAGAAAATATGCATACTTTTCTAAGATACTTGGAAAATAGGTGCTTCCCATATGGTGCCGTAAATTGCAAAAACACTTATTCCTAAGGATTTGGCATAATTGCCGTGCTATACATTACTTTTTTTTTACATTTGCTGCATTAGAAGCATGTTTTGAGGATGAAATTCTATCAACTTCCCCTACGCGTCTCGGAGGCGAATGTTTGAAGAAAAAGTTGGGTTCCATTGGTTTTGGAAGGTTGGCAACTGGACTGTTGTTGTTGTTGTTGTTAGTTTGAGATGTGTTGCTGCTCATCCAAGCAGCTTCACCAATCAGAGCATGCTAGTTCAGCAGAGAGTCATTGGCATGTATCAACTCCTACCACACCAACCTCAACGGTTTCTTCAGGGATTAGATCGACTGTTGAAGTAATCCATCACAGTTCTTCCGCCATTAATTGACAATCGTCTTGAAACACAACTGAGATTATAGTTTTTCTAGCGCTAATAGATATATTGTTCAGAATAGAATAAGATAGAATAACAGAGTTGGAAGGGACCTTGGAGGTCTTCTAGTCCAAACCCCTGCTGAAGCAGGAAACTCTACATGACTTCAGACAAATGGCTATCCAACCTCTTCTTCAAAACTTCCAGTGTTGGAGCATTTACAACTTCCGGATGCAAGTCATTCCACTGGTTCATTGTTCTCGCTGTCAGGAATTTTCTTCTTACTTTTAGGTTGGTTCTCTCTTTGATTAATTTCCACACATTGCTTCTTGTCCTGCCTTTGGAGAATAGCTTGACTCCCTCTTCTTTGGGACAGCCCCTCAAATACTGGAACACTGCTGTCATGTCACCCCTAGTCCTTCTTTTCATCAAAGTAGACATACCCAGTTCCAGCAACCGTTCTTTATACCTTCTTTATATAATTAAGCGATAAATGCTGTTACAGAAAATATGAAACTTTAATAAGGACCCATTTTGCTTTTGAAGGATAACTATATGCATTCTGTCTGGGTGCAGTGCCTTAGCTCTACTGGTTCCCACCACTTTCAAAGCGGCACGCTAAAAATTAATTTGCAGAGATGGAAGCAATTAATCTTACCAAGACACTACTATGTGATTGATCTTCTACATTTAATCTAATTAGCCTACACATAGGTGAGAGAATGAGGTGGCGGAACACTTCACGACAAGCTTTGACAAAAGTCAACCTTTTATGGACAACCTACAGTGAACGTTCCCATACATCACTTCCAGGGTAACTCATTACTCAG
The DNA here is from genome assembly GCA_027560395.1 of Boaedon fuliginosus. Classification (NCBI taxonomy): domain Eukaryota; kingdom Metazoa; phylum Chordata; class Lepidosauria; order Squamata; family Lamprophiidae; genus Boaedon; species Boaedon fuliginosus. The sequence goes on from JANHGC010003433.1 coordinate 19,203, forward strand.
ATATTTGAATCCGAAGGGGGTGGAAGTGGGTGAAGATCAAAAGATCACAGGATGGGCGGAACATCCCCATTTTAAATTAGTGGGGCTTTTGAAGAGTCATAATAATAATGTACCATAATAATAATGTCTAGACAATGGGACATCTTAAGCCTTCAGGAGGTGGGTCCTATCAGATGGAACCCATCATTCTTTCTACAGGGGAAAAAAATTAAGAAGCGGTTATTGCGATGTTAGGAAAAGCAGATAAACTTCATAAATATAGATTGGCGCAGATGTTCAATTCACACTTTGAGCCAGCATTATGTGCTTTTCCTATGCAAAATATTTAAGTCCAGATGTATACCCCAAGATCCTTCTAAGACTGTAAACGATCTACTCAATCATATCAAAGGCTCATCCAGAATCCTCTATTTGCAGTGCTCAGCAATTTTCTTGGTAAGTGATAAGCAGGGCATAGTAATTGTAAAATATAGTCACAATCGTGCTAATATGAGCATTGTCTCACCCATGTTTTTTTTTTTCTCAGTAATATAAAACAGAGTTCCACAATTGGTTTTTGGTTCATTTTTCAGCTTTATTTCCATAACTAAAGATCTGTTGCTCTCTTAAACATTATATGTTGCTACCCTTACACCTGCAACATCTCCAAGGACAATCTTATATACTGTTATGCAGCTAAAAGCCCTCTGCATCTACAGGTAGAAATTCAACAAAATGATGAGTAAAATGATACAGGAAGAAATGAAATATATAACTGCCTATGGAATAAAGCTGCTTCTGGAAATGGTGGAGGTAGCGATGGTTGGAAATCAAGACTGGGAATTCCTGTGGTTTCAAGGAAGGCTCGTTCCTTCCACTGACCATATTTACCCGAGCAATCCATGTGTTGATGTGACTCAAGAGACGTGGTGGCCCAGTGGTCAGAATGCAGTACTGCAGGCTACTTCTGCCAGCAGTTTGGCAGTTTGATTCTCACTGGCTCAGAGCTTTCCATCTTTCTGAGGTCAGTAAAAGGAGGACCCAATGAAAATTATGGGAAAAGAAAATTCTGAATACTTTGAAATATGGGTTGTATTTTTATTTATTTATTTATTTATTATATTTATATCCCGCCTCTCTTCACCCCCTTCGGGGGAACTCGAGGCGGCACTTTTATAACTGGTTAACTTTATTTATTATTTATTTGATTTTGATTTTTAACTAAAAGATAGAGGAACGAGAGATTTATATATATATATATATTTATATTGGAATATTAATTAATTATGAAATAGTGTAAATAACAGGGAATGAGCATAGTATAATCAATATGACTTCAAGACTTGTATCTCTGAAAAGGAACCTGCAATTTGTAATTGTTTTTTGTCTTTTGACTATGTGTTTGTTATTGTTTTTTTTAATGTTTTCTTTATGTCTTTTTTTTCTTGTTTCTCTTTTTTTTTAAGAAAAAAATAACCAATAAAATTTATTTTTAAAAAATGACCCAGATTGTTGGGGATAATATGCTGACTCCCTAAACAGCTTAGCAAGGGCTATAAAGCACTGTGAAGCAGTATCTACTCTAACTCTAAATGCTATTGCTATTAATCATGAATGCATCTGAAATCCGTATGTCTTTGAAAGTTATCCGAAACGTCACCCAGTGGAAAATGCTGTGCCCAGATTTCCAACAATCGTGCAGTATATGGGTTGCATTGTAGATTTCTTTTCTTGGATCAATTCCAGTTTATTTCAGATCAAAGATCAAAATACTGAACCCTGTTGTATACCCCTAATCAAACAGGACAAGAATACATGTAAACCCAGAGCTGTCATCTAGAAAGAATACGAAGTAATTCTGCCATGGTCTAGCGCTGCATATCTTCCACATTCAAGAATTTGCATTGCATATTGAGGATGGTTTGGTTCTACTAAGTTTTTAGGGATTCATAATTGCTCCTCTATTGCTTCAGGTTCCTCCTCCCTGTAATGTTATCTCAGTTGAGATGTATTACTTTTAGATGTCGCCTGAAGCCTCTTGGAGGAGAAAATCATTTGCAAATTTATTTTATTTATTTTTAATTTATTTATTTGTCAACATGAACATGATAACAGGTAAAAAATATAAACATGAACATAAACAAGAAGTATATATAATTAAATAGATAGTAATACAGGGATGGTAGGTGCGCTGGTGCACTTATGCACGCCCCCTTTAAGGACCTCTTAGAAATGGTGTGAGGTCCCTAGTGATGGATTATGGATTACATGATCCTCAAGTCAGAATGGAGAGTCATTTGGATCAGAAGTTCAGAGTTATGCATGAAGGTGGGCAGCCACAGAAATCTTTTAAACAAACTTGATTAAATAAAGTTGTTTCTTTATGCTGCAGAGTTAAAGAAGATGATAGGGGGGGGGGGTGTTGTGTGTGTGTGTGTATGGGCAGTTTGGGAGGTGAGTTTATCTTGGCCATCATCAATCCCACTTAGATTAGATACGAGGCAGGTTTTAATAAGGGGAAAAGCGCCTGCGAGCTCCCAGCGTAGCAAGCCCTTATCTTATCTTGTCAGTTCTGTTTGAAAATGGTTGTCACGTGACTTGGCCACTAGAAAGCTGGTGACACCAAGGTCTGGAGTGTCACAGGGAATAAATAACTGCCTTTGCCAACAGAGAATAGGGTAGTCCTTCTCTTCACAGTTAACTTGACTTCAGTTTCTTTTCTTTTTTAAAAGTAGGCTGCCTACACCATACAAAGACGTTCATACGACACTGATATTTCTATTATGTACGAGGCTACGAGGCAATCCTTTTTGTGACCTTCTGCTTTTCTCCTCGTTGGTCCACCCCACCTTTCTCTCTGTTTTATTCCAGGCTCCCCCCTCCCCCCCATTTTTTTTTTCTTGCTCATCTTTGCATCTTTTTTCGGGGTTGATATCTTTTCGATCTTTTCCACAATTCGTCGGGTTCAGAAGCCAGGCGTGTAGCTTCTGGGGACATGTGTTTTCTGTCATTCATGACCTCTGAATGAATGGGAGACCAACCTGCACCGACCTGCTCATTCAGAAGACATGAAAGAGATAAAGGACGAGAGAAATAAAGAAGGGAAGTCTTCTGGGTTGACATTAAAATAGCCTGCATTTTTGTAGCCTCAGTTATACTTCCCACTCAAGTGCCTAAAATGATATTGATATGGGCAGAGAACTGAAATGTTCACCCAAAGGACAAATTTAACTCATGTCCATGTTGCACCTAATATAGCTCCATTGTGGAGAGCCTTGTGTAGGTCCCTACTGAACCCTTCTTCAACCTCTCTTGGATGAGAGGTTGAAGGTGGGTTCAGGGTTACCTTTATTACCTGTCAGCAGGTACTTTTGAAGACTCCTACATTTAAACATAGGGTTTCTTAGTGTCCTACCATCTCTAAAATTAAGCAAATGAGCCAGTCAAATAAGGAAGGCTAATAAGTAATCTCAACCATTATCTTCCAGCGCTAATGGGTTCATTAAAGATCTCACTACACATGAAATTGACTCTTGCAGAAGAGGGTTTTTCAAGGATATAAGGACATCTAAAATACAAATCCTATTGCACAAAGGTGAATATGTAACTGACATAATTAAGTGCTCTTTCTGCAGATATTCTGACCTACAGTGTGTGTGTGTGTGTGTGTGTGTGTGTGTGTGTGTGTGTGTAGCTAATGCGTACATGTATTTAAAATCTCAGAGGAACACCTCTACTTTGAAAAGGAACAGGATATAGTTTGATACCTAGAAATAAATAAATATATTCTTTCTTTCTTTCTTTCTTTCTTTCTTTCTTTCTTTCTTTCTTTCTTTCTTTCTGTCTTTCTTTCTTTCTTTCTTTCTCTGTCCTTCCTTCCTTCCTTCCTTCCTTTCTTCCTTTCTTCCTTTCTGGATTGGTCTTGAGGCATACTGGCTTGTCACCTAGGTAAAAATATTGTAAAAATGCAATACCTTGTATAGCTTGATCTTTAAGTAACTGATTTCAATTTGTGCAAAGACCAGATTACACAACAGGAACGAAAAGGATTTTCTTTAATGGCTCTCATCCAAATGCACATTATTATTATTTTTTTTTCATTTACAAAGTCCTAAGAAATTTTTGTTTAATGAATATTAAGGGAAAGAAAATTGACAGATGGGTCCATCAAGGCAATTGTGTGCTGGTGTTGTGTTCTTTTAGTACATAGATGTGGGGACCATTATGGTGTCGTTGTGTTACATCACCACTTTCCTCCCATCCCACCAACCCAAAAGGTTTCTTCATTTTCACAGTTGTATAGCCCATGTGTATAAACACATAACGGTGTTCTGTATGCTCGAGTTAGTTGTTTCTGTTGAATTAGGGCAGTGTGCTTAGGGAAAAGTACTTTCATTTATTTTTGTTAAGCATGTAGCAAAGTTGTTAAAGTTCAGAAACACAATGCCATAAATATTAGATTAAAACAAGGTTGCAGGAGAGGAAAGCAAAAATTGGCCACCTTCATGTAAGAAATACAGAAAAGAGAACCAATGTCTTGAATTTTGACAGCTATTTGCAGGGGAGACTTGTATTCTTAAAAAAAATATTCTTCTCCTGGACTTCATTATAAACCAGTATGCACCATTTTAAATAAAAAATGTAAAGATTTGTTTCGTTTTCTTTTTTCATTTTTTAAAAAATTTGTATGCAATATAATGTATCCTTCTATATTCCTTTGGATCTTTTTCCTATCATTTGTCTATCTGTCTGTTTATCTCCATCCATCCATCCATCCATCCATCCATCCATTCATCCATCCATCCCCCCTTTTCTATTTGTCTTCTGTTACTTCACTCCATGACTTCACTCTCAATTCTCCTTGCAATAATCTATTAGGGAAAACATTTATATCACAACACAGCAAACATTCTTTGGAAAAAAGTAAATAAATTAGAATAGATTGTACCGATCTCCAAATATGATATATTGATTGTAGTAATTGAAGGTTAATTTACTTACTACAATCTTGGGAGTTATTTGAGTGGTATGTATGTATGTATGTATGTATGTATGTATGTATGTATGCATGCATGCATGCATGCATGCATTTACACTTGTATTGGACTTAAATGTATTAGCAGACT
>JANHGC010003433.1:25648-36329 GCA_027560395.1 Boaedon fuliginosus
CAGAAAAACCCCAAAAATTGCCAGATAAGAAGAAAGGAAGTAGACGTGAAGTTACCCCAAGGAATGCTGGGAAGAAGAAAGAAACACCGAAGGGAATATTTACAAGAAAAAACATAGATGTTTTAATTAAATGATGATATATGAATTTTACTAAATGAATAGACAATTATGGAGAAATTTAAAATATTGAAGGATGAAATACAAATAATATTGTTAAGTCAGAAGGAAAATTGTAGCCCGAGACAAACCTGGGCAGACAAGAAATGCTTCTTTTACATTTTGTTTTTGAAAACAGTAAAAAAATATTTTTAAAAAATGAATACAAAAGAACTGGAAAGGATTCATACACCTCAAATTTTAACTGGAAGCATTGAAATCTGAACAAAACCAATTTAAAGCTTAGTGTTTTTAATACATATATTTAAAATTATACTGGAGCAATAATTCAGTGGTTTGAGAGAAAAACTACAAGGCTTCATTCCTGAAGTCCTTAAGGAATGATTATGAGCATTTTCAAAATAACCATTTAGCAGATTTTAATGATTTGGGTTAAAAACAAACAACTCTTCAGCAATCAAAAACTAGATAATCTATATATATATAAAACAGAGGTGTGGGTTTGTATGTGTTCTATACAAACACACACCCCTGCACCAATCTCCCCACCATCAGCAAAAACAGCATGAAAAAGTTATACTGAGCATGTGCAGGACAGCCCCTTTTTTAAAAGGTCACTTTTTTCAAATGGAGTTTAGCTGAGGCAAGAGGGGGGGGAGGAGCACTCTGTAAGCCTCCAATTCAGCTGCTTGCACCCAGAAAGCCCTGAGCATACCTTTGAGGAAGGTTTTGAAACTCCACTTTTTTCAAATGGAGCTTAGCTGAGGCAAGGGGGTGAGGGGGGAGGAGGAGCACTCTGCAAGCATACAATTCTTCCTGAAAGGGACTTCAGCTGCTTGCACCCCAGAAAGCCCAGAAAACACCTCTGAGGCAGGCTTTAAAACTCCAGTTTTTTCAAACAGAGCTTAGCTGAGGCAAGGCAGGAGGAGGAGAAGCACTCTGCAAGCCTCCAATTCAGCCCAAAAGGACTTCAGCTGCATGCGCCATTCTGGCACAAATACACTTTCTTTCAATAAATAAAAAAATAAAAAAAAAACTGAGCAAAACCAGGTCATCAGCTAGTAATAGAATAAGGCAAAAAACTTCTGAAGCCTTTCTTTTGAGTCAGTTATCAAAAGTAAAAATATGAGTTTTAGTTACCTGATACCCCCAGATGAAAGGTGAGATCCAAATGGGAAATAAATGTAAGATAATAGTATTTTCAAAATTAATGCAAACTATATATTCAACTTCATGAGTTATTCCCAGATGGAAGATATTCATTCAGTCTCTAGATTTAGTTCACAAATACTTCTTCCCATTGTTGATTACTTCCTTGTAACAAAATGCTGCTAAGAGAAAGCTTATGAAAATTAGGGTCCATATGGTTGTGTTGTAATGTCAGACCAACTACTAGCAGATAGAAGTGGAGGCAAATTAATCAGAGGCAAAGTCAAGGAAACAGGAAGGAGATAAGCACACTTTTGAACTCTCTCACAAGTAAGCTTAATGGACTGGCAATGTTTCTTATGAGTCCCACACAGTGTATGCCACAAAAGACAATTTTAGGATAGAAAACATTTGCTTTTGATTTCTGGAATTAAGTCTCCAAAGGCTTCTGCACTGTGGAATCTCTCAGTAAATTTAACAAGGGAAAGTACTGGAGGACTGGATTCAATATTTCATATAATACTTGTACAAAATATTGATCTATCTTTGGAGGTAGGTTTAGACCTTCTAGAACTTCTGGATATGCAATTTCAATAAGGAACCTGACCCCCTTAAAAAGTATATGAAATTGGAAGTATTGCCTTGAATGGAATATTTTGTATGGTAGCAAGTCAGCAAGTCAACTCTTTAAAAGAAGATCCATAAGACAAAAAATAGATTTAGTTCCATTTACAGACAATCTGGTATATGCTTCAAGCATGAAGCAAAATTCAATCACAAAATACACTTCTTCTTATTCTATGCATGGATGCAGAGGCTTGGATTATCTGACATTATATAATTCAGCACTGTATAATATACTGTAAGTGCTGTTTTCATTTGACAAGCTTGGTATTTATAGTTTAAAGTTTCCTTAGTTTTAAGAATTTCATCATAGCTTGTTAAGTGCAGCCTGCAACAAACCATTTTGTTGTAATGGGCAAGAACAGAATGCTTTTGATCTTGGAAAGCAAAACTGCTTAAAAAGAGAGGTTATATTACAGCTACTCCAATAGGTCCAATTGAGTTTTTTGTTCACAGGAAGAACAGTGGCTAACTTCAGGTTATGATCTACTGGACTTTTTTTCAAGGAAATAAAAATGGGAGTATTATGGAAAGAATAATCCATTATTATATAAACCAAAGCCATGGAGATACCAGATAACATTTCTTTGTTGACGAAATCTAAAACAGCAACAGTTGAGTTCTCAGCCAATCAGATCAAGATTTCTAAATACAGATTTGCAAAGAATTATAGTGTAAAAGAAACACGACTTCTATTCTATTCTATTCTATTCTATTCTATTCTATTCTATTCTATTCTATTCTATTCTATTCTATTCTATTCTATTCTAATCTTTCTCATCCTTTTTAAAAAATTTCTGAGCTAAGCACATGCTTTCAAAATGGTTGCTGTCACATATTATATTTTTTTCAAGGTCACCTCTTTATCTTGTCCACACAGATGTCAAATTATCTATCACCTGAATACAGATCTATTTTTTTTCTGTTGTCACAATGAAAATCAAAACAGCTGAACACATTTTCCCCAGTTTTATGCAATCTGCTGATTTGTTGATCAAAATAAAATTAACGGTATTATGTAGCAAATATCTCTTGCATGATGAAGTCGTTGCGTGAAGCTTATCTGTATTCCCAAGAAAATCCAGACTTCAGCATTTCAGAACTTATACTCATTCCTGCTTTACGGAATTCTTGAAGATTAAAAATAGTGTCTTATAGCCAATTGACCTGACATGAATTGGGTTAGTTAATTATCATTACACGAATCCCAGGACACGTTGAGACTGTCTACTACACATAATTCAGCTAACATGAAGTTAGAAGACCTCAGTGAAACAAGCTATGTTAACCAACCAAGATTCCTACAGAATCACCTATACCAGTGAAAGTGTCAGGTACCTAAGGATATCCATATAAATCTGAATTTAGGATCATAAATTTGCGTATCTAGAGGATACGTAAGAGATTGTGCTACGTGTCTATCCCAGGTTCCATTTTTATCCCTAAAAAGCTGATGACGGAAAGTTGATACGCTCTTCAAGGCCCTTGACATTTTGATTTTCACACTTCTTCATTTTAGCACTTTCATCACCTTTGTGTCTAGATTGCTCACACTCGGAGGGAAAGGTTGGGTCAATGTGTTGCGGTGTGTAGAATCTGATTAATGTTTAATGTGTCCATAACATTCCATATGACTTTCATTGTGGAGTCGCTTGTCAAAACCCCATCAGCTTACCTGGCCGGAAGACGCATAAATGAATAATGATAACCTGTTACACTGTATAATCAACTCTGCTCTGATACATTATTAAACATTCGCTCTCTTCCCCCCACCCCCCCCCTGCGAGAACAGTTTTTGAATGACAAGTATTTGGGAAAGAAGGAAGCTTGTTAGTTTCATACTTTGGAAACGAATCTTATCCCATTGTTGAATCCATGAATGTTTAGGTTGTTGATCATGAGCAGGTATCTCTCTGCTTTGCAATCCTGATGAGTTTACTGATTGGAATGGCCAACCATTAGGCTGATCAGCGTGGTGAAATTTATTTTCTTCCTTTTTTAATTTGTTCGTCTCGCTAAAGTCTAAACTTAATGAGTGGATTTTTTCTTTGCAAGACTAGTTAAGGTAAGATGAGGTAATGAGTGTGCTTCCATAGGCCTGGGATCTCAGTGGGAGCAATTAAGTCTTTGTTTATACAACAAAGTATTAAAAATATTTCTCGACATATTGCTAGAAGATAACAGGGCATGGATGGACACACACACAATCCCATGCACCCATGAAAAAAAAGCTTGATCTAAAAAGAAAATTATAATATTATGTTGTCATCATTAACAAACCATTAAATATAAAAGTCCCCACTTTTATCCCTGCTGGTTGTAGAACCAACAAAAAATATCCTGCCCTTATTAATGTTTCTGACATATATGCGGCCAGATTTCATAGAACACCTGACAATTGATCATGCTGTACCAATCAAGCATGCCGAGTAAATAAAACATCCATGGCAATAATGATTTGAAAACAAAAACATGTGGATCCTGGAGAACTCATCATGCCCCTGTATTTCAGGACCTCAATCTGAATAATTGGATTTGAAAAGACTGATGTTGCTTCTCAGTTCCTTTCCATGTGAAGACAAACAGGATCCCTTCATGACTTATTTATAACTAGAGATTGTTGTTGTTCAGTTGCTAAATCATGTCTGACTCTTGGCGACCCCATAGTATCCCAGGTTCCCCTGTCCTTCACCCTCTGTCCGAACTCAACGCCCTTTGATGACAAGGTCTAGCCTTCTCCTCCTCTGACGTCCCCTTCTCCCATTGCCTTCCATTTTTCGCAACATCAGGGTCTTTTCCAATCTGTCCCGTCTTCTTATTTGGTGGACAAAGTATTTGAGCTTCAGCATCTGTCCTTCCAAAGATCAGTCAAGGTTGATTTCCTTTAGGATCGACCGATTTGATCTTGCAGTCCAAGGGGCTCTTGAGATTCTTCTCTCCAACCCCACAGTTTGAAAGCATTGATTCTTCAACGCTCAGCCTTCCTTATGGTCCAACCCCCACAGCCATACATTACTACTGGGAAAGCCGTAGTTTGACTATACAAAACAAGGTGATGTCTCTGCTTTTTAGTATGCAGGGGGAGTTTAGGGATGCCTTTTCAGCCAGCTATGTGAGTTGTGAGCCACAACTACCCACCCACCCCAACAATGACTAGATGACCACAAAGAGGAAGCATTTTGTGTGTCCCTTGCTGCCAGTTAGTAATCTTCTGGGACTGTTACAGTCCAGATCTTGGCTAATCTTGGCAGCAACCCTTGGCAACCCTCATTTCATATTCCCAGAATACCCTTAGAAATTGCATTATTCTGAAACATGAATGGCAGCTCTGTGCCTTCTATAAGTGGTCTTTTTACCAAAAAAAGAAAAAGAAAAGATTACACTCTGGGACATTTTTCTAAAAATAAAATAAAATGGAGGCTGATTGGGCTTGGTAAACAAATCCAGTTCGCTTTCCGTATGTCAATGAAAGGGGGCAGAAATCATGGCCCAAGCAGATGGAGTAACAAAGGAGAAGAGAAATCTTGCCCACTTGAACTGAGAAGCGAGGGTTGCTCTTGATGAAAATGTGGGTTTTTTACACCCCTCCGCCCTGACCCTGCCTCTACGTGCAATTTTTAGAATCTATTGAAGACTCTTGTAAATTTTGCTTGTTGAAATATATCCTTTTGTTCTCTTTCCCCCTCCCATCCTCCTTGAATGCAACAGTTCTTTGCCGTTGACTTTTAAGGAGAGACGCGGTTGCAAAAAAATAAAAATAAAATAAAAAACCACCTCTTTCTGCTTTCAGAGAATGAAAAACAAAATTACTGCATGGGGGGAAATGTGTTTGAGAATGTACCTCTTAAGACTCCCCTTATTTACATAACACAAATCAACTTCCTTCAGTATGTAAGGCAGCCTGCTGTGAAAATGATTTGTAGGGCAGGCATCCCTTTTCATCTGGAGAAGACCAAAGCAATTTTATGGGGTTGGCGTTAGTTTCTCTTCTTCCATTCCTTTTGTTCCATCTTTTTGGCCCCTGATTAGAAGTGCCCGTCATCAGCGGAAATCAGTATGAAACACTCCAGTTGCTTGGCAAAGCGAAAGGTTCTTGGTTCAGCATTTGGGTTCCCAATAGGCTTTTAATCAAGGTTATGGGAAAGTCCATCCACTTTCTGCTGAATATTTAAACAAGTTGGAGGTCACCGCAAACACAACACGCGACCAAGGACAAGCGAAATGAGATTGCAATCAGAAGAGCGGGCGAGACCCAGTGTTAAGCGGGTCTTTGTCTCTGCAGATAATATCTGGCAACACAACTTATCTGACAGACAAGTTTCCCCTCTCTTGCTTTGGGTTTCTTTTCAGAGACTTAATTTTGCCGAGCGTAAACTGCCAATAAAGCAAAAATTGATGAATAGGACTCAGTAGTTCGATTGATTTTAGTCACTGGCTTTTCTTCAAAAACCGTGATTGAAATCCAGGCTTAACAATGCCAAAGCAGAATGGGTTGGAACGGGCTATTGTGCATTTTATTTTGGGCCACGCAAGTATCCCCCCACTTTCCCAAAAAAAAAAATAGGGGGGAGGCTGGTTTTGCAGTCTTTAGAGTTGGAGAAATAGCAACAGCAACAACAAACGACAAAGTTAAATCTTTCAAGCCGTGTCCCGGTAAGTAGATAATTGGGTACCAATGTTGAAATGCCTTGGGGTGGATTAGGGGATTGGAGGCTAAAACTTATAAAGGACAGTTCCAGGAATTGGGTACATTTAGTTTAATGAAAAGAAGGACTAAGGGATAGCAGTGTTTCAGTATCTAAGGAGCAGCCACAAAGAAGAGAGGGTCAACCAGAGCACCTGAAGGCAGGACAAGAAGCAATGGATGAAAACTAATTAAGGAGAAAACCTATCTAGAGTTAAAAAGTGCCCTGACCGTTAGAACAATTAATCAGTGGAACAACTTGCCTCCAGAAGTTGTGGGTGCCCCAACTCTGGAAGTTTTTAAGAAGATGTTGGACAATCATTGTAGAGTTTCCTACCCAAGCGGGGAGTTGGAATAGAAGACCTTCCAACTCTGTTATTCTGCTGGTTTCCCGACCATCTTCTTTTGGCCTTGTGGATGCTTCAAAATGGGAGGTTTTTAAGAAGAGATTGGGCAACCATTGGTCTGAAATTTGTATAGGGTTTCCTCCTTGAGCAGGGGGTTGGACTAGAAGACCTCCAAGGTCCCTTCCAATTCTGTTCTTCCGCCGGAGAAACGGTAACACCGGGCATTGTTTCATTCCAAACACCCCACAGATGTGCTGTGTTTTCATACTGAGGATTCCTCAGCTGCAGCAGGAATGCCCCCTCGCCTCTGAAATGGCTGCGTATCGACTCTCCAGCCAGCAAACTGAGAAAACAAGGTCCCACAGCCGTGTGCTCTTCCACCCAACTGCGTGCTCTAGCCCAAGGCAAAGTTAGTTGGAGGGCACGTAAGCCTCCCTCTCTGCAACTCCTCTTTACAAAATTGGAAAACACAGCAGGGAGAAACGAGGGAGGGCTTCTCGAGTTACCTAAAATCTCCCCAGGTCTAAGAGCTCCGGGATCTTACTGGCAGGAAAATGACCAGCCGAAGCAAAATCCTAAGTTTGTACGAGCAAAGAAATGATTCGGAGTTTACGTTTGTTTGGCTCGAACTGATATTTTGCAGGTGGCTGCGTGGATAAACTCATCGCTGTTTCTTTTAGTGGAATGTTCAGGATGTGGGAACTCAGAAATCAGAATTTGAGAAACGTTCAGAGAGAGCGAGAGAGCAAAGCAGTGTGGATTATTCCTTAAGCGGGGTTCAGATGGAGCAGGGAGCATTTTTGTCTTGTTTTGGTTGTTCTGGCGCTCTCCCTTCCATGAAGGATCCAATAAACAGCCTCGGGAAATGGAGGCAGCTCAGGGATTAAGAGGGCCACCTGCAATTCAGGAGCGCACCATATGGGACAGCTGGGCTTTGATGGCAGCTTCTGCTCTCACATGCTATTTGCCCACGACTTTGCTTAAGCCATCCTCAAAAGCCCTGTGAATTGCTCAGCAGACGCTCCTCCTGTGATAATGCATTCCAGAAGTTAATTTGACATTGCGGTGTATCTTTGCTTGGAATCAAATGGAAGTCAGTTTTGTTAAAAGGACCCTGAGTTTTAATAAACTGGCAGAGGAAGAGGGGGTAAACGAGGTACATTTATTTTGTGGGGTCTTGTGTTGTAGGGCTGGATGGAATTCCCGTTTGAGGACAGGGCTGCAAATTTTTGGTGCCACCACCCTTACGGATGCTTCAGACTTCAGAAGATCTTCTGTCCAAAGGTCTAAACTTTCTCCCATGTCCTCAAGTGGCATAATATTTAGACCGGCTGTCCCAAAGGTGCTTTTCGAAGGACAACCGGATTTCCTTGATTTTTTGTTTCCTTTGAAAATGTTTTGCTTCTTAGCCAAGAAGTTTCTTCAGTTCTGAAGAAGCTTCTTAGATGAGAAGCAAAATGTTTTCAAGGCAAAAAGAGAAAAAAAAAATCAAGAAAGTCGAGCTGTCTTTTGAAAAGCATCTCTGGAACAAGGACGACCTGGATGATTGAGATCGAATCCCACCAGGCTCAAGGTTGACTCAGCCTTCCATCCTTCTAAAGGTCAGTAGAATGAGGACCCAGATTGTTTGGGACCAATATCCTGATTCTATAACTGCTTGGGGAATGTTGTAAAGCTCTGATAAGCAGCATATAAAATCTGAGTGCTATTGCTATCTATGTTGTAAGCCGCCCAGAGTCTTTTGGGAGTTGGGAGGCATAAAAATGTAATAAACAAACAAGCAAGCATGCAAACAAACAAATAAATAAATATCCAAGTGGCTTGGACCAAAAACATCACCAACAATATACAAATAGGATAGAAAAATATCAATAAATGATTAAGTCCTTTAGAGTTTCTCTGGAAGTCTCTGATCAAATCTGTAGTTAATCTATATTTTTTTTGGGGGGGGGGTTGACTTCTTCTTTCCATTGGTTCAAGGAAAGCACAGTGATTGAAGTACATTTGTGGGTTTATTAAAAATAAAGCACTCACGGTATGTGAAACAAGTATTTGCATGGCATTTTTCACATACTGTTTATAAATTGTTTTTATGCAGGATGACACAGGGGCCAGCAAACAACCTGAAAGAACTTAATAAACCTATTAAGGTTTTCAACCATGACATTTTATATATTGCAATTTTGTTTTTCATTTGCATAGTTTGTAAAAGTTATGGATTGTCTTATAAAGAGTTGTCCCCAAAAGCAAGCTGTAAATCAATGTTTAGATATAGTGTTTACAAAGCAGTTATATGCTGTTCAAAGGCAGATATAGAGTGTAGTATGTTCAAAGTCTATAGGTAAGAAACAGAACTATTCTTTTGTGCTCATTTGGTTGTTTCCTCTAAAATTATTGCCCAACTCTAAATGTTGAAATATTTTCACGGACAGACACAACAATGGCCTTTTAAGTGAAACACACAGAGAGAAACATACATACACAGAGTAAAGGTTGAATTATCTGCTTCTTGAAGCTTACCATGGCCCAGAAGAGGTGCGCCATCTCGTGCCGGTTTTGAAGCACTGCCCATAAAAATAAATCTCTCCAAGGATTTTCACTTTTCTGGTTCATATCAAAGAGGCTTGGGAACTTCCTTGCATTTGTCTTGTCCTAAATAATCAACAATTTACCACTTCAAAAATTATCTTTTTAATCTAAGATGCCACAGCTGGCTTGTTGTAAACATCTAAATCTAAATCAACTGGGGCTTTTAAACAACAGTTTTTCTAAACAGAAATTCTCTGTTCTTGAGCAATCCTTGATTAGAACTCAGGTATACAATAAACCTATGCTATCCTTTTACCTTAATTTTTTGGCCATTCTCATTTACATTAAAAAAAATTCCCCAAATGGGATGTGGTAAAAATATTTTGGTAAATCAGCATAGATATCTTGACATATATGATGCCTTTCCAGATGCTATAGTTATAGAGACAAACCAGATGCACCTATATGTTTGATGGTTCTTTATATTGCAATGGCTCTCTAATATAATTGGGTATCGGTTGCAAATCTCACACAGCATTTCTACCTGCACCAAAACCAATATTAACACACACACACACACACATTTACACATATCTCCCAGCTCTGTTAAAGTTGTTGGCAAGATTATGAGACAATTCATTCCATTAAATAAAGACAGTTGTTGTATCCTAAATGAATAGGAATAGGTATTGGAACATCCTATATGGGATATCATATAAAGAAGTGGAAATTAACTGCAAACCTAACTTTCTGGAACATTGGATTCTATTTTGGGCTACCAAAAACAAAAGCAGTTTCCACCAGGCACTAATTTATTACCTTTATTAAAATTCAAGCAAGCTTCCGGCGATACTGGGTGAGAGTCACGGGAGGTCCGTGGATCGCCCCAGAACCACCGAAATCTGGACCCCAGGGGGGTCTGAACTTTCCTGCAGGGAAGGCTCAGCGAAGGAGCGTGGAAGAGGAGGTAGAAGAGGTTACGGGCACCCCTCCCTCATCCTCCGAGAGCTCTAGCTGGCTTTGGGTGGGAAGGAGCCAGAAATGGCATCCAACTAGCAGGAACACTCCATGAAAAGCGAAGCGCAGGAGGTAGATGACGAAATCCATTTGGAGGTGAGATTGGGTAAGCTAAGATTTTAAATTGAACTATTGAACTCTAAAAAAAAACTTTTTCAAAGTGGTTGCTGTGTTTTTTGAGAAAGCGGCGGACGAAAAAGGGCTGCAGCATTCA
>JANHGC010003434.1:6191-19184 GCA_027560395.1 Boaedon fuliginosus
GCATGGCTGGCTGGGGAATTCTGGGAGTTGAAGTCCACATATCGTAAAGTGTCTGAGTTTGAGAAACACTGCTCTAGGCTTTGGCTTCCAGCAATATTCTCCAAACATATATTTGACAGCAACAACATCTTCTCATTGAAATGTCGCCTTACTGCAACTCACCTGGTCTATCCATAATTTGCCCACAATGATGTTGTGTACTGTGGTGGTGACTTTTTTCCATGTATAATGATTGCCAGTTGCATGGAAGATACAATGGATGGTACCTAGAGATAGGAAGATGATATACTTAAGATAGTGAAGACTTCTTGTTAAGGTTTAATGGAAAATATGTCATATTCAGTGGATGTAACTAGTGCGTGTGGACATGGAAGACTAATTCTTACCCTTTCTTGCTACCTGCTATTATTCCCATGCCTGCATTTTATGGAACCTTAAAGTCTGCATATATTCTAAATATCTCCAAGAATTACATAGCACAGATTAATGCTCCCTGAATGCTACACTTAACAACGAATATTGCCATGATTCTCACACAGCCTATGTCTAATTAGGAAAAAGCGGGAAACACCAGACTTTGTACTAGTTGGGAAGCAAACGTGATTATTGGCTGTTAAATAGCTTTATGAATTGGCTAGGCCCTCCTAAAATAGCAGGGCACAAAAGGGATAGTCAGTGACCAGGACTCACCAAGTGGCATGATTGAGAGGTATTTGCCACGGAACTTGCTGGTGATTTTAATCTCCTGCCGAAGAGTCCAACCATGTCTGGAATCGGCATGATGAGCAGCAGCTGGAGGATGGTGGCTCACCTAGCAGATATGACAAATAGAGAAAAAAGGCATATTCAATCCTGGAATGAAGGGTATTAGGGATATGCATCAGAAGAAGAGACGAAAACAGATTCCAGCAACGTATTTACTAAATCTCAAGGCACTTTCATATGAAAGTAAACTCCACTGGTGAAATAGACAGATAGGCAGGCCGACAGACATAATTTATCATATTTATAAACTCCGATCAACTATAATGCTGGGCAATAACATAGCTGGCATACACAGTTAAATTAACACAAAGTTCAACCAAATAAAAATAAACTGTATAAGAGCCACCAGGACAGAGTAAAGTCCATGTATCTGCTGGAATAACATGGCTTTAACTTGCCTCCCAAATACAAACGGAGAAGGCCATCCTCATATCCACGTGTAAGGTCAACCAAAGAGTAGGAACCACTCCTGAGAAGACCTATCATCCCCATGCTATAAACACTGACAGTGCCAGAATTGTCCTGGGATCAAGGAACAGAAAAGGAACATGCTCTGGTTTTTACCTGTTCGCAGATGGAACGATAGCCATTTTCTTCTAATCGGTCTAGCTCAAATGTTTCCCCTAAGAGAGGGTTGAATGGCTTGCTAGTGCGGAAGACAGTCGTGGAGTAGGATGATACAGTAAAAGCTGCCACGTAACAGAGCTGCTCCAAGGAGTTTTCACATTTGGCAGCCCAGTCCAACAAATCATGGTATTCCAAGTCTTCTGTGAGACGCTGCAGCATGGATAATGGCTCGTTGAAATTAACCTGGAAGCAGAAGAAACAAGTGTTAAAGAGAAAATCCTTTCTAGGGATGAAGTATCTGATATCAAGCATACCCCAATTTGTGCCAAGACCAAAATCAAACTGTCTATTGCAGAATGAACTTTGCACAATTATGCTTCTTGGGACTACTTTGGCTTTCTACCCTTTTCCACACAGCATAGGGTTTTACTCAAAAACCAGATTAAAGCCACTCACCGGCATCGGGATCTTGGAGAGCTCCTTGCCAATGCAATTCTTCATGATACTCCATAGGTTCAGGCTGTAATTTGGTTTGTGTGGAATCCGAGTTCTCTTCTCCTTCTTGGTATCCTCTCCCTGGTGTTTGTACTTCGGGAGAAAAAGAAGACTACTGTAGTTATAGTCTTAGGGGGAAGGGATAACATGCATATCAATTCCTGAGCAAACCCCATAAGACTGTAATTTCCACTTCACTTTGCTGAAAGCTTCGAAGTAAAGTAAAGTAGCTCTAATATCAAAATGAAGACAGCTATCCCAAGAGCTGCTGCCTCTGGAGCAGTAAAACCTGGATTCCAAATTGCACAAATATGGGATGGGTTAAGTTGTGGTAAGATTACTCTTTTTTCTAGTATCTGTATCTCAAGTTGTATCTCAGGTTATGGTTTAAATTCTTTCAACCTTACACTAGAATGAATAACCTAGATCAGAGACAGGCAAGATGATGCCTCAAGATACTTTGGATGACAATTCCTGTAATTTTTGCCACTAATCATTATAACTTCGACTGATGGGATTTGAAAGTCAAAACACTTGGAAGCTGTTAAAGTTCCTTAGCCCTGATCTAGACCTTCAACCACAGTTAAATCTTGATCTCCCAATAGAATCTAATAAAAAGTCATGTCCCTTTCCCTCCTCTCAAATCAAAAAAGCAAACTACCTGCTCATCAAGACTGATGTCACTGCTGGCCCCACTGATGTTGCTGCCTGTTCGTCTAAAGGAGTTAGAAAGACACACCATAAGGAAGAAGGAATTAGGATGCTCCAACTGAAATGTTCTCCTGGCCAAAATAAACTGTTCAAAAAGCAATGCAACAAAACACTGGCAGAGCTACATTATGCTACTTATTTTGCCAGAGTTGGAAATCATTAAGAACACTGTCAAACAGAAAACATTTATGATTCTTATTGGCAACTAGGGCTAAACATGGTTTAAAGCCAGAAGGGAATATAGAAGCACTATACAATTCCAGATAACTGTTTTGATATAGCACTGTTATTTAGGAATTTGTGAAATCTTCCACGTTTTACTTCCCTCAATTATTTATCTAAAACACTTTATCAGCATAGTTTGACAAAAATGGAGACACAGTTGTAAAAGAAATGTGTATCAGCTAATACAAAATGAATCAGCAAAAGTCACAAACACCTAAAACATTAGCATCCAAACATTTAATTCTTATTGTGGACAGAATTGAAACATTACATAATTTAAGATAATAAGAGCCTGGGAGAATTTAAATTTCTTTAGCTAGAGAGAAAAACATAGCAAGCTTCTTGAGGGGAAATAACATTCTGCGACTGGGTGGCCTCAACCAAAATGACTCTCTCTTGCAGAGCTACATTCTGAGCTTCTGACTGAAGGAAGCCTGAAAGGGAGGCCTCTACTGACATAATACACTGAACACTAGTTCTCTAACCCAAGGAACGTTGCAGGTCAGTAACAGCTGAACAACTGAATGGTGATGGTGCAACTACTGATCACAACTTGTCTGGAGAAACCATCTACTAATGCTGCTTATGAATTGAGTTTCAATTTATTATCTTGCTATCATTAGTGATTGGTTCCCATACCCAATAGGCATCTTCCCATCTCTGGGTTATCTTTTTTGTTATTTCACACAGATAGCGATCTACATGATAAATAAAGCAGAATTCTATGGGGCATCAGAGAGCTGAGACAAGTGCCCCAGCCCCAGCTTTTAATAATAATCACCAGGGAAATGTAGGGTCACTGCAATGCTTTCCAGATAGTCCTCACTTGATGAACACAGTTACAACAGCGATACAAATACTGTAGTTACTTGTGACCATTTTTCACAATTATGGCTACTGCAGCATCCCTGTGGTCACATGATTGACATTTAGATGCTTGACAACCGACTCAGATTTATGACAGTTGCAGTGTCCCAGAATCATCACATGGATTACTTTTTGCAACCTTCTGACAAACCAAAGTCAATGGGGAAGCCGGATTCACTTAACCACCGTGTTACTAATTTAACAACGGCACTGATTCACTTAACAAATGTGACAAGAAAAGTCATAAAATGGGCTAAAGCTCACTTTAAAAATTTCTCGCTTAGGGCTCAATTGTGGTTGTAAGTTGAGGACTACCAGTATTGTCTCTCTCTCTCTCTCTCTCTCTCTCTCTCTCTCTCTCTCTCTCTCTCTCTCTCTCTCTCATAGGTATTTAAGGAAAATGGGAAACCTGCTTTATGGATTGCATTTTGTTCAGAGTGTTCTGTGTTTGCTTGCTATGATGAGGGTCAAGTGATAAGGAAATATTTCCATGGATCTGGCATTTAAAATACCAAAGACTGAAGGGCTGGAACAGGAGATCACTCACTTGTGTCCCATGTTTTCGGGGATGGTGATAATCTCGGGAGCATCGAAGAACTCATTATCATCATCTTCATCACTCATATCACCCTTTGACGAGCAACACTGATCTGAAGAAAATCACATATCGATGTCACTTTTTATGGGTGTAATTATCTGGAGTTCTAGAACTTCAGCGGAGGGAGGATGTATGACAAGAGACAGGCTGGAAGAATAGTTTGGCTTTTACCTTTCGAGGAATCCATGTTGCCAGGTGCGTTGGCGGGTAGGACTGTCGCTCCACGGAAAGCTCTTTCCAGGTGATTGTGCTGCTTAGCCAGCTGCTCTAGTGTCTCCTCCAACCGGATACGCTGGTCGCGCTCATACTGTAGCGATTTCTGCCATTTCTTGCTATGTGTCTGGGCCAGCATTAGGAAGTCTCGACAAGCCTGAATGGAAGAACATATGGTAAAATCATTATGCTGCTTTCAATATCATCCTCCTAAGGTGAAAACTATGTGAAATCTTGCATTGCTATTCTAGCATCAATTCCTTTTTTGCATTAATCTGCCTCCTCTAAAGGGTTAGGTCGTTTTCTCTGCTTCGTAATACAGCCACTCCAGGTTAAACTATGCTAAAATGCCTGTTATTATTACACTGCCAATGATGACCTCTTGTTGGGCAACACTAACTATAGAAGAGCTTACTTCCTTCCATTAGAATTTATTGGACCCAATAGGTATTTAATAATTTCTCAATTATTTCAAAAACACTTGAACAGTTACACTCAAATAGGCACAGCTAGAAACATTTGGTTACCAAAATTCCGATCAAAATATTTCATATGGCTCCAAGATCATTAATCACAAGAACATGAAGACTAACATTGACAGAAAGAGACAAAGAAATATAAAGAGTAAGGAGAGCCCATCAGGTAATATTCTACATTCAGAAACTTTAACAGAAAATTTTTATCATGCAGATTAGAAAAATACATTAATTTTAGTACTCCTGAATGTGAAATACCTAGATTTAAAAAGTTTCTTAAAAAAATACTGGAGCATTTGTCTATTTGGAAAAAGGATTCTGGATATCTGAGAATGGAGTTGCCAATGTACACAATTTTAAATATTTAGAGTCTATAATAAAGTTGTGGTACAATAATGCTTGGTATGGAGAAAAAGGATAGAAACAGTATTTTTTGCACACCCACGATACTAAAATCATCTGATGAAATTGAGTCAGGAGGAATTCAAAGCAGATAAAACAAGCACTTCTTCATACAGTATAAATTTAAAATGATGAAATTCAATACCATAAAAACTATGATGATAACCAAATTGGGTAGATTTAAAAGAGAATTAGACAAACCCAGAGAATGTGGTTCTTAAAGGTTGATATATGCTACTCCTACATTCATGTCGGGAGCATCGAAGCGCTTCTGGGTTGAAAGGACTGAATGGTGACACCACTATGGCCTGGGGATGCCATGTTGGGGGGCTCCTTTCATGTCCTCATTAAGTTGCCCACCAAAGTGGTACCCATCTATCCATTTGTGGTCGCCCACTTTCAAACTGCTAAGTCAAGAGGAGCTGGACTGTCTAACGAGCTCCACCGGCCCTGCAGCAGCAATCCTGCCTTGAACATGACCCTGCCAAATATCAGCCCAGCGCCTTAACCTTGTGAGCCACCATACTCCTTTTATTTTATTTTAATTTAATTTTGTTTGCATTTGTAGGCCGCCCAATCCTGTAAGTATGATACGGTAGCTATGCATTATCTAGACCAGTTTAATCTAGTGGTTAACGCACTACACTAGAAACTGGAAGACTGAGTTCTAATCCCACCATAGAAATTAAATTTGGCTGGGTGATTCAGGGACAATCATTCTCTCTCAGCTCAACCCATTTCATAGGGTGGTTGTTGTTGTAGGGAAATTAGGAAGGAGGTGTATTAGGTATGTCTGCATACACACACACACACACACACAGAGTTATTTATAAAAACAATAAAGGTGGGATATATACGAACAAATAATGAGGCAGTAAGCTTCATAATTCCAGGTGGAGTGGAAGGATGGGGGTGGGGAAATGAAGGAAAGGACTACTGAGCTCATATCTGGGACCATTGATTACCCCCTGAATGGATGTATCTGTATGTTTGTCCGATTTTACTCTGAATTTTAAATGGTTCAAAAATTTTTAGACTGGTTTTAATGTTAGGATATCACTCTGTTGTAAGCCGCCCAGAGTCCTATGGGAGTTGGGCGGCCTATAAATTGAATTTAAATAAATAAATAAATAAATCTTGCTTGCAGGCTTCTCACAGAAATCTGACTACTAGAGCAACAGGACTCTGGATGAGTGACCTGCAGCACTTGTCTTAAAAAATCCCAAGTATACAAACATACATGGATGCCTTATTAATTTCTGTGAAAAGAAAGATGTAGCTTCCAAGATATATTGCTCTAAACACATACCAGGACAGTTCCCACCTTTTTATCTTCACATTGGGAATCCACTTTGAGATTTTGCTGCATATCCGAGGACAACTACAACATTCCTAAAGGGCTAATTTTCATTTTTTATGCCTAAAACCATTTTGAAGTGAAAACACCCATTGTAAGAATATTGTGATGTCATTCTTTCTTCAAAGATCAGAATTCCAGCCCAACACACTTGGTAGCCACAGGCAACAAGGAATTCCATACAGGCCCATGAATGGCCTTGCAGAAGAGATAGGCATGCATATCACTCAGTCCATCTGCCTTGAAGATGAGGGTAGGGGAAGCCTTTGATCTCCTCAATAAAATCACAGGCTGATTACAACTGATTGTGTGCCATCAAGTTGTTGTAAGCTTTTTAACTATTTTTTCCATGATGACCTATCCTTAACTTAGTCATTCAGCATTTCAAATGGTGCACTCGTTACTATTGTAATTATTATCTTCTTAACCAGAAAAGTAAATAATTATGCAAGCGGGTAAGATTTTTTTTATTTCTGTACTATGCTTTCAACAACAGGAGGTTAGCCTAAAAGATTTAATTATGGCAACTTCTACTGATTAAAAATAATACCAAAGATTGTACCTATTTGATCAGGAAGAAGAGAACTCAGCTGTTTAAGATTTTTTTTTAATCATAGGTTCCTTTATTCGGATATATAAATCAGAATGTTGGTTTTACAGGCATATATTCAACCTCCCACTTTTAAATACATCTCCTTTGCCCAAATGTTTTTCTCAAGATAGTTTCTCAACGAGTTACAACAGCGCTAAGGAGTGCTGAGGTTACCAACTCAGCTGGAACCATAAAACTGCTTTTCAGACATTGTTTAGCTCAACTTATTATTTATATTTCCTTTAAGATAAGAGAGATTGCTGCAGGATGAACCCTGCACATAAATTTATCCCAGTGTGTTCAGTGAAGCCAAGCCTCTCCAAGATTTGGTTGACTCTGCCATTTCTTAACCTCCCCATCCTCCTTCAATTTTCATGCCCACATCTGATGGCAACAACCAGTGAAGAGGAAACAAAGAGTGCAACTGTGCTGTGAACCCTAATGATGAAGGTCACCTAATCTCAACATTGTGATGTAACCCTTACCCTAATTTTTCGGAAGACCCTTTTCTCCATATTAGTTTACTCATTTCTTCTGTTTCTTCCCAGTATCAAAAAACCTGAATTTCCCCCCTTCTGATTGGAATTTGATTTTAATGCCATTTTCAATTGGCCATTGGATGGCCCCTCTGAACAGCAAGCATATGGCTATTACAGGGGAACAAGCAGGTATTATGTGTGTACACCAATACTCCATCACCCTACTCCCCAGCTAAAGGCATTTACCAATCTACCCAAAGCTGAGGTAACTAAAAACCCAAAAGTGTAATAAAAATAAAAGAAAAGGTCACTGGGGTGCTCTAACCTGAATATAAGATTATTAACTAGCCAGAGTATTTATTTAAGCATACCTGATTGTTTTTCTCTTCGCTGCACAGGCAAAATCCAGGAAAACAAACAAACAAACCACTTACATTAATCATGGCATTGGAAGTGATGCGGAAGAGCGTGGCACGCTCATTGATTTGTTTGATCTTCTCATTGCTCTCAGCTGGTAGCTTCAGAGTCTCCAGTTCACTGAGCGAGCGCTGTAGAGCTGTTCCATGTTTGGCAATCAGATCATTACATGTGCTGAGATCCTCCACCTTGCTGGAGAGGGTACGCAAAGTATTCTGCAGTTCTGTCTTGTCCGTTTGGGATACAGATTCTTCATCACCTGACTCATCTGTGAGGAATAAGCTGAAAATGTAGTACCACAGGAGCCTATTTCTAAACCATTTCTTCAAATTCTCTTGCCTTTCCAAGAACTTGTGGAGGTGGCCTCATAACAAAAGGAGACAAACTTTCCAACCAACTCTGTACAGATACTTAATATGATAGGGGGAAATATACTTTACCCACATAAGCAAAATGATGTCTCTACCAGAGGTATCCAAACTTGGCAATTTTAAGACTTGTGGACTTCAATTCCCAGAAAAGCAAAGCTGGCTGAGGAATTCTGGGAGTTGAAGTCCACAAGTCTTAAAGTTGCCAGGTTTGGACACCTCTGGTCTATACCCTCAATAAACAAGCAAAGCAAAGAAGAAAAAGCAATGACAGACGGGTAAAGCAATAACACAAAGGTAGCAGCCATAAAGACAAAAGTGTTCAAAAAGCAGAGGACCAGGAAACTCTACACTCCAAAGGAGCAAGGACCCTTGATTACAGAAACCCCTTTGAATATGAAATGCTGGACATAAGTTCCAGATAAAGAATACTACTTCTGTGCTCTAGTTATGACTTCAAGAGTATATGGCCAGAGTCTGTTCAAAGACAGACGGGTGGATTAGTTGGACCTTTGATTGTTTCTCTTAAGCTCTTTTTTTAAAAAACAAACACACCCCAGATCTCTAAAAAAAAGTTGCATCACTCTTCTTCATCCTTCTCCACAAACAGTGAGTCACAAACCAGAATGACAGTGAACTGTGAGCACAAATATTTAAGAGTAAAGCACAGACACAGCATGAAAATCAATAATACAGCACTGTGTTTGGCAAGATTTCAAATACTGTATATTACTCTCTAACCCAAGGTAATGGCTGTAAGAATTTGGAAGGTCAAGGAGTTCCAGGACAAACCAGCTTGCAATCTATTACATTTTTAAATTAACTACAATAATCCGTACGATTAATGGTCCTATTTATTGCCTTTACCTTAGACTACATGGAAAAATAAATAGTGGACTGAAAATTCAACAGAGCTAAAGCAAAGCTAATATTGGCAACCTTCAAGGCGAACTCAAAAGATATTACTGGGCAGATGGCATTTTGCTTTGAAAGCCCTAAAAATGTTGTTCCAGGAAAATATGCCAAATACCTTGTTAGTTTTCAGAGCCAAATTGTTAATACTCCATGAAAATTGGGGGTGGGGGGGGGGAACTACAGTACAGGAGCTAGTGGCACATTTTTCATGTGTTTTCCCTTTCACCTAACACTAAATAAGTACAAAATTACAAAACTAAAGGCAAGTCAGCAAAGAATGCATCCAGTGCATACCAAGCAAGGTATTTTCAGAAATAGTAAGATTTATATCAAGCACAATCATATAAGGAACTGAGGGCCTAAACCACAACTTCTTACTCACAAAGTTTTCTTCTATACTGGAGTAACCATTTGATACTGATGTTTGAATATTTTACCTAATCAGATATAAAGGACTCGAGGTATTAGATGAGCCAAGAGTCAATTTGATGGTAACGATAGAAAATAAATCTAAACTGGTCCTGCGAAATCTGATGCTTAAAAATAGAAACCTCAATTTTGAGAAGTATAATGTTATATTCATAATTATTCAATGTGGCCAATGGTCTCAGTATGCCCTACACACAATTCAGAGGGCATTGAGCAATTTAACTGAATAATAAACATTTGGTGCTTGGCAGAAATTCTTGCTTCAGGGAGCTGGACGCCTAAACAGGACAAACTGGAAGAACGTTCATAATTCCCAGATGAGAATAAAATGGGAGATACTATCTACAAATATTTTAATTCTTAGTCACATATACACACCATATACATCACAGCCGTTTACAAGATATACATGATATATCTATGCATCCATCTACCCATCCCTGAAACCACAGGAGAAATTGGATATTACAAATAATGGAGTAGGGTGAAAAGGATTTGATCAACCTCAGTTACTTTCCATTGGCAAGAGTCATAAATCATTCAAGTTCAGAGCTACTCACTGCCCTGTTTTTCACATTGCTTCTCTCAGATGTTTCCTCCACAATAAGCATTTTAATATTCCTGCCCCTCCTCCATATCCTGCTCTGTTTCTGTTGCTCTTAACTAGTCTTTTACCTGATTCTGCCAGCATTTTAACTGCTTTTGCTTTGGCCAGCTCCAGGGCTGTGACCCAGCGCTGCCGCTCAACCTCTGAGCTGGCCTTCAAGTGGTAGGTCTGTGCCCCTCCATTGGAAATAATGAAATTACAGGAGTCCTCCACAGTGATGTTTGCTGTGGCCAAGTTGATGGTTCCACGGCAGGTGTGTCGCATCTCTGCTTTGGATCTGTGGGCAAGGCACATAGAAAGCACAGGAGAATGAATTTAATTTAATTTTAATTTAATAGGATTTATAGGCCTCCCTCTCCCAAGGGACTCAGGGCAGCTTACAACAATAAAACAGTATAAAAAAATAATTCATAATATATAGAACAAATTTTAAAAACCCATTAAAACAGTCTTTGGGGTGTTAGCCCAATCCAGCCTGTAAAAAGAGCCATGTTTTCAGGGCTCGGCAGAAGGTTAACAGGTTGGGGACGATCCAGATCCCCGGAGGAAGTTCATTCCAGAGGCCCGGGGCACCCACAGAGAAGGCCCTCCTCCATAGGACTGCCAGTTGACATTGTTTGGCCAACAGTACTTGGAGGCCGACTCTGTGGGCCCTTACCAGGTGCTGAGCGGTGAACAGCGGCAGGAGGCACTCTTGTAAATAACCCAACCCTATGCCATGTAGGGCTTTAAAGGTCATAACCAGCACTTTGAATTGCACCCGGAAACTAACTGGGAGCCAATGCAGCTCACAGAAGTGGTGTGTGGTATGAGTGTAGCGAAGCACATCCATAACTGCTCGCGCGGCCACATTTTGGAGCAGCTGAAACTTCCGAATGCTTTTCAAGGGCAGCCCCATGTAGAGCATGTTGCAGTAGTCTAATCGGGAGGTGATGAGGGCATGAGTGAAAGTGAGCAGTGCATCTTGGTCCAGAAAGGGCCGCAATTGGTGCACCAGGCAAACCTGGGCAAAGGTCCCTGTGGCCACAACTGCTAAATGTTCTTCCAGTTTCAGCTGTGAGTCCAGAAGGACACCCAAGTTGCATTCATTTATTTCATTTCATTTATTAGATTTATATCCCACCTCTCTTCACCCCGAAGAGGAACTCGAGGCGGCATACCCTCTCTGAAGGGATCAACACCTCCCCTGCATAATCACTGATAGAACATCGTGGATAATCTGAGAAGACGGCACCCAAAGCCACTCAGTCTTGTCTGGGTTGAGCTTGAGTCAGTTGGTCCCCATCCAGACCCCTACAGCCTCCAGGCACCGGGCCATCACTTCAACAGCATCATTGGTTTGGTTCCGAATAGAGATGAATAATTGAGTATCATCAGCATACTGATGATACTTCACCCCGAACCCTCGGATGATCTCCTCCAGTGCCTTCATATAGATGTTGAATAAGAGTGGCGAGAGGACTGAAACCCGCAGTACCCCGCATACCAGGGGCCTCGGGCTCAATCTCTACCCTCCTACCAATACTGACTGCAGACGACCCGAGATGTAGGTGAACCATCGTAGAACTGTGCTCCGCAATCCCAACTCCCTGAGCCGCTGCAGCAGGATACCATGGTCGATGGTATCAAAAGCCACTGAGAGGTCAAGTAGAACTAGGACAGAGGAATGACCCCTATCCCGGGCTCTCCAGAGATCATCTAACAACGCGACCAATGCTGTTTCAGTGCTGTACCTGGGCCTGAATCCCGACTAAAAAGGGTCCAGATAATTGGTTTCATCCAAGGACTGCAGGAGCTGGAGTGCCACCAACTTCTCAACAACCTTCCCTAAAAAGGGAAGGTTGGAGACTGGACAAAAGTTTTCAACATAGCCGGGTCCAGAGCAGGCTTCTTGAAGCACTAAAAGTATCCGTAGTTTAGTCTGAGACAAAAACAAAGGAGGAAAAGCTATCTTAAGTTTCCTTCACTATTAACAACAAGCTAGAAACATCATTAGGCTGTATCTAACTGATGTCACTCAATTAACGGAAGGCTCTGTGATCTGGCAGATATTTTTGTTGGCAAGAAAGGTGAGGGAGACAATTTTATGCCCATCCATCCTGAAATCACAATACATTATTTCCCATCCTGTTCTGAAAGTCACCAAATCAACAAGACTAGCTGGGTAGGATGGTGGTGAGAGGCTGCAAGACAAGAGGAGATTATGAAAATTTTTCTCCCTCCATACACAATTAATGGATGCTCTCATTGAAGAAGTCACTCCATGACACAACCAGTCATTTCCCTTGTGTGTGTGTGTGTGGCTAATCTTTCGTGGGACAAGTCATATTTATTACTGGGATACTTAGGTCATAGCAAGTGGGCACAGTTCAAAGTAGATGGATATTTATTTTTAAAACTGTTATTTTAGGCTTACATGGTAGGGTTTTTTAATTCATTTCTGTGATCAATGGGATGAGGTTCTATGGAATACAGGGGAAGGGGAGATGGGGGGGGGAAATGAGAGGGGA
>JANHGC010003434.1:38909-49069 GCA_027560395.1 Boaedon fuliginosus
GATAAATAAATACCCGGGCAATGCTGGGTTATCGGCTAGTGGTGAATTAAAAAAAAGACATTTGGAAGAGTGGCAAACAGCATTTATGGATTGAAGAGAAACAGAAAATATTGTTTCTCATGCAAAGATTAGATATTACAATTTGTTTAGCTTTATTTTCCGAACACTTTTCAAAGAGAACTTGCACATAGGAGATTAACATGTTGATCACTGTAGTTAACTTCCACCTGATCCAGGAAGAGCACAGCTAGCAGAGCAGACAAAATTGTTCTTAATAATAAGGAAGTTCTTCCACTGCTCCTTCTCTCTCTCCCTCTACTCCTAGCACTGGAAACAGTACGGGTAGTACTCAACTTACAACCACTTGTTTAGTGATAATTTTATTTTATTTTATTTATTATTTATTTATTTATTAGATTTATACCCCGCCTCTCTTCACCCCTTCCAGGGGAACTCGAGGCGGCACTCAAATGGCACTGAAAAGAGTGGCTTATGACCGATCCAATGACTTGCAATTATTGCAGCATTGCCACGGTCACGTGATCAAAAATTCAAACGATGGGCAACCGGCCTGTGTTTATGACGGTTGTGGGGTCCCAGGGGGTCACGCAATCACCATTTGAGATCTTCCCAGCCGGTTTCTCACAAGCATTCAATAGGGGAAGTCAGATTTGCTTAAAGATTATGTGATTTTTTTTCTTAACAACGGCAGTGTTTTGATTAACAACCACGGCAAAGTTGCAAAATCAGACACAACGCACTTAACAATTGCCTTGCTTAGAACAGAAATTCTGGTCAGCGTTGTGACTAGGAAAGGACTGTGTGTAATTTCCTACCGTAAATTTGGCACAGGGGTTTTTGTTTGGGTCGTTGCAAGCACTAAAGCGATTCTTCTGAGTGGCAGCAGCTCAACCTCTGTTTACGCGGATCCGAAAGTACGGTAAGCATGCCACCAGGTTTGTTCAGAAATCCTGAAGGCATTGTTGACTCTGCTGTGTCAGTGAACCCAATGAATGTCACAATAAACCGTCACAGGGTCCCTTAGAAGAGAGCAAAGATCACCCCATTGGCCTGGGGACTTGCAAAGCGGTGAAAACAGGAAAAAAGAAATCTGCGTGACTTACGTTTTGATCTCTGCTGTTCTTCTAAACGTTCATTGTTCTTCCTCCCGTTTTATTTTTTCAACAACCTTGTAAGGTGGATTAAGCTGTTCCAGGTTGGATTCAGTGATCTTTGTGGTTAAGGAGGATTTGAAGCTGTATCTCCTGATCAATGTCCACACAGGTAGTCCTTGACTTACAGCAGTTCGCTTAGTGACCATTGGAAGTTACAGCGGCACTGAAAAAAGTGACTTATGATCATTTCTCACACCTAGGATCGCTGAAGCATCCCCTTGGTCACATGATTTACATTCAAGTGCTTGACAAGTAGCTCACATTTATGATGGTTGCAGTGTCCCAGGGACTTGTGATCCCCTTTTGAAACCTTCTGACAAGGAGAGTCAATGGGGAAACCAAATTCACTTAACAACCGTGTGACTGATTTAACAACTGCAGTGATTCATTTAACAAATGAATCGTAAAACGGGGCAGGACTCGCTTAACAAATTTCTCACTCAGCAACATATATTTTGGGCTCCGTTGTGAATTGTAACTTGAGGATTTACCTGTACTATATTGCAGCCACTTCTTGAAAGTACATAAATGCAGATAGTCCTTGATTTACAACTGTTCGTTTAATGACCTCTTTAATGAAATTACAAAGGCACTGAAGAGACTTATAACCAGTCCTCACACTTACAACCATCACAGCATCCCCTCAGTCATGTGATTAAATTTCAGGCTGGCATGTGTATTTATGTAGGGTTGAAGCATCCCATGGCCATTTGGGATCTTCCCAGCTGACTTCCAACAAGCAAAGTCAATGGGTGAAGCCAGATTTGCTTAATGGGTGCGCGATTCACTAAAAAACTGCAGTGATTCACTTAACAACTATGGCAACAAAGGTCGTAAAATTAGATGTGGCTCACTTAACAGCCAGCTTGCTTAGCAACGGGGATTCTGTTCTCAATTGTGTTGAGGACTATCTGTAACTCAAGTAGTTAACTGATATTGACGTCATAGATGAACTTCCTATTATTATCCTTTACGTTATTAATAAAGAGGCATGGTGGCTCAGTGGCTTAAGGACGCCGGAGAGGATCTCAGTTCTGGTGGTTCAAGTCCAAGCACCACATGATGGAGTGAGCTTCTGTCACTTGCCTTGGCTTCTGCCAACCTAACACTTTAAAAACATGGTGTCATCGTTCCAAGTAATGAACTCAAGGAGTCTGACACTTTTTGCAGCTTCAAGAGATGCTTTATTGAGTACATCATATTATTATTTATTTAATTTATATCCCGCCTCTCTTCCCCCAACGGAATATTGGCACTTAGAAAAGTGAATTATGCCCACGCTCAGGGATAGTTAAAAGAATAAGACTTCACCACTCCCCTTTGTCCCTCAGGTCACATGGGCCAATCAGTCCAGGTGTTAAGTTCCCGCTCAGGAGGCTAATGACCTTGGTTCACACACTGGCTGGGAGATGTTGTGACTAGCTGGCTGAGGCACCACACCTATACTCTCCCCCCTCCCCCTTGAATGGCAACCAAGAAATGAAACAGAAGCAAGCATGGCTTCAGCTGAAGTCGTTTTGCAGGCTGACACATGGTCCATGCGAGTAGATAAATAGGTACCACTTCGGTGGGGAAAAATAACAGCGCTTTGTGCGGAAGTACAAACCCAGCAGCTGCCAGACCTGCCTGAACACGATACCCACACGTGAGGCAACATCGGTGGAGGGAAAAAGTCCCGGATGATACTGCAGAACACTGTTAGCTATTCGGAGTGCAGAGCTTGTTGACCCCCTGTGGTGCACTTCTGAACAGAGCGTGAACTGAATGGATTATCAGTCTTAGGAAGCCAAACTACTATTTTGTAGTAACACTGTAGTCTCCTGGCTAATGTACCAACATCCTATGTTAAATAACAGTCCTACCACCTGTGAATTTGTACCATACATGATGGGCCTTTCCCTCACTAGGCTGCAGGGAAGAAGGTCTTCTGAAATGACATCTTGGCTTATGGAACATCTTCCTTAGAGAGCCACAGCTGGCTCCCACATCCATATATTTTTTAGCCCCAAGCAAAGGCTCTTGCCCTTGTCCCAGGAATTTCACATGGTACCCGTTCAATTTAAATTTTAAACTTGTTCTTCCTAAGACACCAACATGATCAATTTTATGTTTGCTTTGCCCGTTATAAAGTTAATCAAATTAACTTTGATTAATTAAAGGAAGAGATCGGATAGCTTTCTTTCCGGAGCTACATTGTCCAAATAGGAGCTCTGTAGTTATGCTAGCTTCAATTCCCATAATTCCCTAGCCTGTAAAGCCATTGTACCTGAAGGCGGGGGAATTGTGGGAGTTGAAATCTGATACCAGCCAAAGGCATCTGCTTGGGAAAGGCTGCCGAGGATTTATTTCAAATGACAAAATGGCACTGGGGTTAATGTTCAAACATAATGCAGGTGGTGTCCACTTGCCTTCACAGATCCTGAAGCAGTGGCGTCCTATTTTAAGAACATCATATACTCTGACAAGGAATGGGAGCCATTAATTTTGATCAAGACTAGGAGAAACTAAGAGCCTTTAGCCACTACTGCACAATAAACTACTGCTGAGCACACAAGAGCCTCACATCACAACATCAGCAGGCTGATTTGAAATGTTAATGATTAACTCTGTCGTATTAAGGACCTAATATGAAGTCTTGGGGGACATTTATTGTAGGGGGCAGCGGGATTGTTTGGGTTTTAGCCCTGCCCACTGCAGAAGCTTTCTTGTTGAGAAAAATTAATTAGATAGCAGCATAAAAATTGATCCATTAAAAACCAACACAATATAAAATACACTGCACTTACCCGAAGCCAGCTGTCATAGAAGAGAATTGCAGTCCTCCAGTCAGGCATAGACATTGGCTTCCAAGAGAACAGAAACCTCTCCTTGCAGAACCACAGAGAAAAATTAATTTGTTAGAAAAGCAGACTAAAATGTTTATTGTTTATAGGGCTGTAGTGAATCATGAAAGGGTGCGCTGCTTTTTCTGTACTCTGAAAAAACACAGCCATTGTAAGTAACGGTTTACCACATGGATCTAGAATCCATTATTTGGCATTACAACTCAGTCCTTGCACTTGGGATATGACGAAAAATGTGCTTTAGAATTCTGTTAAATGAATCCTGGGATGGATTTTTTTTTTTGTCCTAAATGAGGAGCTTATATTTATAAATCAATAAATGAGGTTGATATTTCATATTTTCACTGTCCCTACTGAACAGGTACAACCAACTCCCTAAAGCAGGACTGGGCAAACTTTGGTTGGGTGGGGCCTGTTGGATATTGTTTTCCCATGTTAAACCAGTAAAGCAATGAAGGGGTTAAATGAGAGACTATGGACATGTGATTAAAGCAACCAATCAGAGAAGAACACAGAACGTCTACCCAGAACCCTTTTGCTTCTCCTCTCTTCTATCTGAACTTCATGGTATATGTATATAGGGTATTGCTTGAGTAGAATGCTCTACTCAAATGTGTAAATACCTGTAAATATATATGTATGTAAATAAATATATATGTTGTTAATATAGACAAATCTTTTTTAGAGTCTTACTTCACAGAGCCACATTGGGCACGATCGTCGCATCTTATCTATTTTTGCTAATAAAGTTAATAGGCAAAATATAGTGCACTGAGACATTGATAGCAATGCCTAAGGGAGGCAGGGAAGGAACACTGCTGGGAAGCTCAGGGAACCTGTGTAAGTCTATTAGGAGCTGCGGAATTTGCTACGGCAAATTCTTGATTTAAAAGATGTCCATTTTTAATTACTACTCCCTCCTCCCTATTAGTTTAATTTACATTACAAAACCATAAATCGGATTTAACTTCCAAGCTAGCTTTTCTTTTTTGGGGAAGGAGCCTCAAGTTCAAAATCAAAGGTCAGGCATCCTGCTTTCGGTCATCCTGACTTGGTTCTTGCAGGCCTCTATATTTAGAACCATTAAAGCAGGCTTGGGATGGTATGCCAGTTGTATATGTGCCAACCCTTGCAGGAATCGAAAGATACCCATTTTTGGAGCCATTCGTCCCAAAAAATAGTTGTTACAAGCAGGCTTTCCAAAAGGGTTTTTCTTTTTTAAACCTGTTTCCAACAGATTCTTAAAAACAGTAGATCTGGCACTATAAGGTAATTTAAAAAGTCTTCAGTTACTGGTAGGTACATTCTCATTGCGTATTGGGAAATTTAAAGAGTGATTTCAGTAATTGAAATACTGAACTCCCCTTCTCTGGATAAATTCAAACAGGTACTTAACAACCTTCCTTCTACTGAGGTTGCTTGAACTGGGATTCCTGCACTGAACAAGTACAGGATGGAATGGATAACCTAATGGTATTTTTTCTGTGGCTCTTCTTTCTATCATATAGACCAGCTAAGAAAGCTATGGGTTACCAATGTGCCTGCTCCTTTTGGCACAATAATCCAAGTGTTCATTGCTGCTACTCTCAATACTGGCAGCATCCTATTCCAGACATAAAAGCACAATTGGCAGCTTGTCTGTTAGGACCACATAGCATAGTGCCTGGTCCCGATCCAGGCTGTTATGAATATTCTTTGTCTAACTGTTAAGGTTTCCATGTGTCATTTTCAAATAAGAAAATCTAAAGGATAGGAGGAATGTCTGTGCTTAGCAGTTTAACTGTTTTCACAAACTAATGGAGAAATGGAAAGTTAGCAAGACAAGAAATGAGATATGGACATCTGAATGTGTGAGAACTAAACCAAGTAGTAGTCTGATCAACAATGGTATGTTGTTTATAATGCAAACACCAAGACAAATAATTTTGTATTTGTTGTTTGGTCGCTCATGTTCAACTTCTCACAACCCCATGGACCACAGCACACCAGCCCCCCTTGTCTGCTGGACTGTGCTCAAACCCATGCCCACTGCGTTGATGACATTTCATATTACCTAGTGTATTTTTCTCATTAGATCAATGTAATATTTTTTGGTATATGTTAGGAATCCTTAATGCACATGTTAATCTTGCGTAATATTTTCCTATCATCAGGGACATGTAGTTAATCTTCTCTCCCCAAACAGCTTCCAGTTTGTGTAACAAGAGATGAGCCAGGTACTGTATAAAGATAAACCACACCTATACACTCCCCACAAGTATAGATTTTTTTTATTTACAATACCCTATAAAAATGTAAATTTAGAAATTTTCATTAATCATAACCAAACCAAAAAGTAAAAGCACAATAATAATGGACCACTTGATCGTGTATACTGAAGGAGTAACAGTGGGGGCAAGGGCTCAAGGAAGGGGTGAAATGTCCAGTAGAATGTGGTTTCAAGAGGCAAATGGGGAAGAAAATACTGTGGAAAAGCAGCCAGTTAGTAACAGGAGTTCACTGCTTAGAGGATGCCTACATGTGCAAATTGTTTTTAAAAACAGAGTAAAAATTAAAAAAACCTCACCACATTCCAAAAAAATAAGACAACCCAGCAGGACTTAGCAATGTATGATACCAAAATTCAGTAAGATTAATCTGCTCTAGAGGAATTCATTCCTGGTACCTTCTTGGTTAGTCTACAGGGAGATCTTGGCCAGCTTGAAGCAAGGTGCAGGTCAGAGACAAGCTTAGGTAGAAAAGGAGTCTTGGGAAGACTAGACACATGTGCAAAGATGATGTTGCTTCATCACAAGGTTCAGAAAGATTTACTACTTTGTAGGGAATGGGCAGCACTACAATGCGGCATCTACCACAGGAAGAGCAGAAAATAGACTCAGTGGGTCAATCAAGAGGAATTCCCATCATCTAAAAACACACTCCAACGTTGTTAGAGGCACAGAAACATTAGGCCTCTCCACTTCCACAATAAAACGACACCACTACCCCTTGGCTCTGTGTTCCTAGCAGTGATACAGGAAGGGTCGCTTTTCTCTAACAGTCCATCAGTAGTGTAGTGGGCAGAGGGGTCTGTGTAGGGAGGAGAAGCCATTGCAAAAGTGCTAAGGAAAAGGATGGCGGAGCTTGGGCAGAATTCAATGCAACAAGGGCATGCAGAAGGGAAAGCACCACCCAACCAAGCTCAGGGCAAGAGAGCAATCTTCTGTGCTGGGCCAGAGACATAACCCGATAAGGATTTATTTGAAGAAGGCACTGCCTCCTCTTTGCCCACTAAAAGATGGTGGAGTGACAGCAATGATGGACACCAGCATGACAACACTCTTGAGGCCTTCTACCGTATTCCTTGGATCAACCTGAAATAACAGAAGGGAATAAGAACTGTGAGATGGGCTTATAGCAATACTAGCCAGAAAGGTAACAATTCAGTCTTTCAGTATACAACTTCCAAGCAAAAACTGACAATCTGATTAAGCAAATTAAAAGGCATGTTTATGTGATGTAACAGTACAGCAGAACCCATCTTTGAAATAAAGATAATTATTTATAAATAATGTGAATAAGATTACATGTTTCCACTGCATGAGCTTAGTCTAAAGAAGACTTCAACGAGGAGATAGGCATGAATAAAGCATGATGAATGCCAGAAATTTCCATTACACCCTTCTACATCACATTTCAAATAGGCTAAAAATATTTTGCAAAAACATTTCAAACTGATTCAATGTTCTGCTCATATGTCTTCGACATTTAATGACATTACAATTATTTGATTTGGAATACCCATATTTCTCTTTCCCGCCCACCTGTTTTCTTTAAGCTTGTGCTACTGAAATACTGTGGGAGTTTTAGAAGAGGACTTTATAAACATCCATAAATCTAAAGTGTCTCTCCTTCTCACGCACACTACTTTATTTGCTACTTTAATACCCCATCTTTCCCTCAGGAACTCGAAGTGGCGTATCTCCCGCCATTTTTCCCTACAACAACCCTATGAGATAGGTTGCACTAAAACAGAGTGATCAATATCACCTTTTCCAGTCCTTTCTTCACTACTATTCTTTATTTCCTCCCTTAATATAAGGTTAATAGGACATACTTACTGCAATTTTGTCTCTAGCACATTCAGCTTTTGTTGATCAACATAGCGAGAGAAGAGAGATAAAAGATTAGAGGGAGTAGATACTGGCTTAGCCAAGACCGACTGAGGGATTCGAAGAAACTCCCTAATTGCCATGATCATCACTTCCGTCCTGCCAAGGACAAAGTAAAATGGTTATGAAAAAAGTGAATTTTATTCAGTGTTCGATACAGAAATTAAACTGCAGACTGTGGAATTGCCATGGAAACTGTTCCATTAAGTAAGCTGGCTTTATATTCTGAACAACTTTTTAAAGTCTAAATCTTCAACTTCAACCTCAACCATTTTAAAATGTGTACGCTAACTCCCACAATTGGCTGGGAGTGCTGGCTGGAGAATTCTTGGAGTTAACATTTACACATTTTAAAGTTGCTAAGGTTGGAAAACATAGGTCTAAATGTAGTCAACATATACCATTGTAAGACTCACCACTGATTATCTTGTGTGAGTTCTGTGACAGAATCTGAACTCTGCAACTCCTCTCCTCGACTTAAGACCAAGTATAGCAGAGATAAGCCAAACTAAATGGGGAAAAACAAAACAGCAAAATTACATCTGCATACTGCAAAGCAAGTCACATATTGACACTCTCACAAGTCCAAAAAAAGAAAGCTTTCTAGCCTGGGAAAATGGGCATTTGTGGCCAACCACAATCACTTTGTGGCCCTGAAAGATGGCCTACTTCTGCACCAAAGCAATTCTCAATTACAGTTAAAAGAAAGCTAGAATGATGAAAAGCATGCAACACAGTCAGGCATCTCAAGGAGAATTACCTCATAAATAAGGAAAGGGGAAAAAGCAATACCACTTCAAGAGCTTCATTGAAGAGATGGTACAAAAGCATTCCTATCTTAACAGCTATTCCCAAGCTACATTACAGACTAAGATTGTCTTCCCTTCATTCCTCAGAGTCATTTTTGGGTGAGAGAAAATTTTGAAATCAGCATTATTCCACATTTCATGAGCAGTAGAAGTTAAAGGACCACTAACTTCTAATACACATAGTCTTTGACTTATAATGACCATATGAATTATGACTGCCCCCCAAAAGGGGACTTACAGCCTGGATTCAAAGTTTCAATGGTTGGGCCCCCTCCACAATCACATGACTAAACTTCAGGCCC
The DNA here is from genome assembly GCA_027560395.1 of Boaedon fuliginosus. Taxonomy (NCBI): domain Eukaryota; kingdom Metazoa; phylum Chordata; class Lepidosauria; order Squamata; family Lamprophiidae; genus Boaedon; species Boaedon fuliginosus. The sequence goes on from JANHGC010003434.1 coordinate 48,190, forward strand.
TCAGCAACAAGGCTGCATTGATGGTCGTTTGCAGCATCCCAGGGTCATATGACTTTATGATTACATTGGCACTTACTTCCGATTTTCGGCAAACCCATGTGTATAGTGAACAATTACTTCACTTAATGACCATGGATTCCTTTAACGACTACTGCAAAAATGGTCATAAATTTGGATTGGCCACGTGACAGTTACAGTGTATGACTGTAATAGGCAAGCTCCATTACAGTCAAATGTTGAGTTTACCTATACATTCTGAAAAGAAGTAGGACCCTAAACTGGAACCAGACAGGTATGGTAAGGAACAGAGTGAAACAAAATAAGAATTAGAAACCTTGTTCTGGAGAACTGCTGTGAGGTGGAGGTTGGCAGCTGTGGTCACTGTTGCACTGTGAGGTAGGTTCATTAGCTGTTGAAGGATGCTGGTAACAGTTCCCAATGGAAGATGATAAAGAACAAGGGAAAAGGGCCTCAAGAGGCAGGGAAGCACCTAAAAAAGGTTATGTTAAAAGCACATATTACTTAGACATGACACACACCTCACAAAGAGATGGCCTGGAACAAATTTAGAATACCACACTGATTTCTACATTTTTCAATCTAGTAGAAATTATAGCACATTTTTTATTTGCTTAACAGTAAATAATGCTTCAGTGGAAAAGATTACTGGAAAAAAATGGGGGAAGGAGAGTCTCTGCTGACTTGTTCAGCAGGTTGTCAGATTGAATCCCCAGGCTCAAGGCTGACTCAGCTTTCCATCCTTTTTAAGGTCGGTGAAATGAGGACCCAGATTGTTGGGGGCAATAACCTGACTCTGTAACTGCTTGTGGAGTATTGTAAAGCTCTGATAAACAGCATATAAAATCTGAGTGCTATTGCT
>JANHGC010003434.1:64541-74646 GCA_027560395.1 Boaedon fuliginosus
AGCGACTGTAAGAAGAGCCTCCCGGTCCAGGAAGGGGCACAACTGATGCAGCAGGTGAACCTGTGCATAGGTCCCCCGGTCACAGCCGCCAAATGATGGTCAAATTGTAGCTGTTGATCCATGTATACAATAGGTTTAGTTTATTGATTAGCCCATGGGCCATATCAACATACAGAGTTTATGTATAATAGATATAAAAGGAAGTACAGTGGGCGAACTGGACAGCGTGACTTGAGCCAGTGTAAGCCAAAAAAACACAATTTTTGATGTGTAGCAGGAAAAAGATGGGCCCAGGTTGCCTTTCCAATGGGCTAGGGTGGATAGAGGTTGGTGCATGTTTCTGCCTTCTAGAAATGATTCATAGTCAGTGTTCTCACTGGAGCTACCTGGCCATGCAGATCAACCTTATGTATGGTGCCTAGTCAATCCTTTATCTTACTAAATTGAGTTATATGCGAGCCTCATTGATGAAAGTCATGATGGGTGGTGTAGATGTCAATCTCTACTCTCACATTTATTGATGACCATAGCATGTGGAAGACTGAAATTTGCTTTGTAAAAGGAGCCAGTGATAAAATAAAACCACAAATAAATGGATGAATTTAAAATAAATTACTTGTCCCAGATTCCGCCAAGCAGTTTGAAAGCATGTAAAAATGCAAGTAGAAAAATAGGGACCAGCTTTGGTGGGAAGGTAACAGCATTCCGTCCGCCTTCGGTGTATAATCATGCTGGCCACATGACCATGGAGACATCTTTGAACAGTGCTGGCTCTTCGGCTTTGAAACGGAGATGAGCACTGACCCCTAGAATTGGGAACCGACTAGCACGTATGTGTGAGGGGAACCTTTACCTTTACCTTAAATGGATGAAAAGAAAGAAAGTATATGATGTGTGGCTGAAATTAAATAAAGGGGAAAATGTAATAGATTTGAATGAAAGTGGTTTGATCTTGTGGAATGGAATTGATTTCATGAATAGTTATAATGATAAATATACTTCATTTTTTTAATATATAGTAATACATACTGATTATGAATGGTGTCATCTAGGTTGTAGTTGATCCATATGGAAGTAGAAATACATAGTGATAATTGTATATTATGTCCCAATGAATGTTGGTAACAGAAGAATTACGGTAAATATAAATTTGGGGGGAAAATAACTGTGCACCTAGCCACCATTTAGCCATGCTGACTAGCAAATATTAAAATTGCAGCCAGGATTTGAGGGTACCAAAACAGGGAAGGCTAATATAAAGTTAATAATGCAGTATATTATTTAAACAAATACTTAAAGTTTTGCCAGTCCCCCATTCCTCTGTATCTAAGACAGAAATTACTGCTAATCACCAAGTAAATAATATAAAAGTACTAAAACTTCTATGAACCTCGGTGGCTCAGTGGTTAGAGTGCTGTACTGCAGGCCACTTCTGCTGGCTACCGGCTGCCTGCAATTTGGCAGGTCAAATCCATCAGGCTCAAGGTTGACTCAGCCTTCCATCCTTCTGAGGTGGGTAAAATGAGGAGCCAGATTGTTGGGGGCAATATGCTGACTATGTAAAATCACTTAGAGAGGGCTTTAAAGCACTATAAAGTGGTATATAAGTGCTATTGCTATGAATATAAAGATAAATGTTATATTAGAAAGTGGAAGAGGGGGGGAAGTATCAGTAGACATTAATACATTAATGTTCATGAGACAAAGAAAGTTACAATTTCATAATTTGTTCACTATGTTATAAATCCAATTTTATACATTCAAAAGAAAACATTACTGTTCAAATATTTATATTACCTTTAAATTGTTATGGTGTTTTACATACATACATATGCAATACCGGTATGTGTGTGTATGATCTGTCTGTCTGTCTGTCTGCCTGCCTGCCTGCCTGCCTGCCTATCTATCTATCAGCCGCCTCGAGTTCCCCTTGACCGGGGAAATGAGGCGGGGTATAAATGTGAACAAATAAATAATATCTGTCTGTCTGTCTGTCTGTCTGTCTGTCTGTCTGTCTGTCTATCTTCCCTGAAGTATATTAAGTAAATGGTGAACTACAGTGTTTTCTGCCCTGTGCATCATGATGAAATTTTCCATTAAGACATGTGGCTCATAAGCAATAGTGTGCTGGTAGATTTATTAGTATGAAACCAGACATGCATTACAAGAAGCAGGACTTTTACCAATCTACTGTAAGTATGCACAAAGAGGTGTTGTTTGGATATTTGGGCATGCAGAATGAGCATGTGAAGATAATGTAAATTAAATAATCTGAGATTGAATTATAAATTGGTACAGGTCAGGATTCATTATGCATTTGAATATTCAAAATGCACTAAACTGATTTACAAGCCAATTCTTTTTAAATTTCAGTAGCTTAACTACTAGAGACATAAATCAGGGCTATGGACATTAACTCCTATGAATTACATCAACAACCTGGAATTCAAGAAAAACAACTTTTTTGTATAGTATCAATATTGTATCATTTCTTTAAACAGCTAACAATCCTTTTAAAAACTCATTGTTGACATTTTAAAGCTTCCTAGTTTATAAGATACAATGAAACATACATTTCTTTAACAAAATACAATTAATTCATTGTTTTATAATTACTGACCTAAAGTATGAAGATTAGTGAATCAAAACTAAAAATACCACTAGAGGGCAGTGAAGTTAAATAAAAATCAAAACACTACCAAATTTACAAAAAGCAAATGTAACTTCAGCACGTTCCCCATTCCAGTCTGTGGTCATGAACATGCCCCTGTAACCATTTTATCTGCCAAATTCTCGTGGGGCTTTCTTTGTTTCTATCATGAAGAACTTGTAGCTAAGGTAGCTCGAAATTTCCTTAAGCTGTTTCAGTGGTGAACCCATGTTTTCAATCCCCAGACACCATGTTTTCAATCTTCCCCTAACACAATTTCTGCTGTGGAAACTATTGACCATATTTCCTCAATACGGTCATTGATGGCGCAGTGAGGGCTGGGACCTGTTCAACTCCAAAGGGCAACATTTAGGCTGCTAGGAATATGCCTTTTTGCACCTCTGGTCACTAAACATTTTGGTTTTGGCTGCAGGACAGATTAGACCCCTGTCCTCCAGAGAGATAATTGCGTGTGATCAGCACATTTCAACATGCTTGTTAGGGTTTATGCAGGCTTCTTATACTCACAAGATAGTTCCCAATTCTTTCCAATCCCTCCCACTTTTGCATTTGCAACCCATCTGCTGAGCTATTGGGGGAGGGGAGCATAAATTTAGTACTCTTTCAGAAGAGTTAGACTCCCATTCATAATGTGATATAAACACATTAGGGAGAATGACCGTGGTTGCTTTTGCTATCCATAGGTGAGAGAGATACAAAGCCAGAGGAATCCACCAATCACTTTTCTTAATTTGTTCTTAAATTTATAAGGGTACTATCACTTGCCAGCCAAGTTACTGCCTCCAATTTTCCCCACAACAATAAAGCTATGAGAAGTGTTGGGCTGAGAGAGAGTGACTGGCAGAAAAATCATCCATCTGGCTGTTGGAAGGAATATCCTTCTGGGTTCAGTTCCAAGTGTGGAAAAACACTCTGGAAACATGGAGGCTGTTTGGAAAGATGGTTTAATGGTGGATAGGATAACATGCCTTGGAGCTCCTGGGAGAAAAAGGGAAGAGCCACTGAGAGTCCCTTAGTTTTATACCCTCTGTTGGGCTTTGAACCTGCCCCCTGTACCTGTGGCAAGATATGCATCCTGATTGGTTGCTGTCAGAAGTCATAGCTAGCAATGTAGGTTGTTCGTGCAAAGCTTGGTTGAGTCCTGCTGGCTGATGCAATGAAAGGGGCTTTGGGCTATTCCTATTATGGTTCTGCTTGAAGAAGGTATATCTTTGTTATGCAGAATAGACTGGCTCAGGCCCATTAGCGAAGGTGGGGGGTGAGTTTCTGCCTCAGTTTCTACTTCTAGTGTATCCCAAAATATGTCACTTCTCTAGGGGGATGGGTGGGTGCTAACTTCCTACAGTGCCTAAAGCAGAACCAGAACTCACAGTCTCCTGGTTTCGAGCCTGGAGCCTTAACCAGTATATATGTTATGTTACCAATTATGGAAAATGCCATTTCTGTATATAGATGATTCCAAAAGGCCCTTTGAAAGAGCCATGTTTCCATCTCTTACAAAAGGCTATGAGGCTAGGGGCCGTGCACACTCATGGGGCAGGCTATTCCAGAGGAGGAGACTGCTGCAGAGAGTGCTCACCATGTCTCCTACCTAAGGTGGGAACCCGTCTGAGTAAGATGGAAATAAACCAATGGAGAACATCCAAGCCTTGAGCTAGATAGGACTCTATGGGTAGAGCCAGACTTGGAGTTGCACTCAGAAACTAATAGTCATTGCAGCGTCTGTAGCAGATGGACAATATGGAAGCATTGCTGCTGACCATTGAGTACATGTGCTGTTGAGTTCTGGAGCACCTGAAGTTTCCAGGAGGTCTTGAAGGGCAATTTGTGTAGAGTGAATTGCAGCAATTTAAATACATGTGACAAGGCCATGGGCAATCATCTCCAGTGTATCTTATTCCAGGTTAGGATTAGGGTTGGAAATGTCCTCCTGGCAGCTGTTTTTCGATCAGGAGCTGTGAGTTCAAGCAGTCCCCACATTACCAATTGTTTTTTTCTAAGGCAGCAAAATAATATTTAGAGTTAGGGATGATGCAGCTAATAGGCAAATGTCAGTTAGTACAACAAAAATGAATTAACCTGATGTTGTAGAAGAAAGCTATATGAAAGCTTCATATTTCTAGAGACTGCAGGCAAGGAAACACCCACTACAACAAATGCTAGTACTCTGCTTTATTGATATACAATAGGAAATAATAACGTTTTGAAAGCCTGACAGAATTTTTCTTCCTTATAAAAAAACAGTCAAAGCAGGCCATTCTTGAGCTTCTTCCCCACCCACTCCTATCTCTCAAGGCTAAGCTGATGTTTTTGAAATGAGTGCAGCATGCATTCTTCAAGGCTATGATTCCAGTTAGCCTGGACATCATGATCTGTCCCTGACAAATGAAATAAATCTCTCCTAAACTAATACCATCTCTTATCTGCTTTGTTTTTTTGAAAAAGAACCTTTCCCTCTTAAGTTTAGTTTATTTTACTCACTATAATACATTTATTTTAATTATGCAAAGGTTTTCTTATATTTGTTTTAATTTCACCAGACATTCAACATCTGCAATTGAAGTATTGGTTGTCATCCAGAAAGCCCCTCCGAGCACAAGTTTTTCTGGATCAGCTTTTTCTTCCACTGTTTCTGCTTGTCCTGTAAGATACTATCATGTTCCTGGTCCCATCTATTAAGCAATGCCACCTGACAGAGTGCAGTTTCTTACCCTCTAGAATAGGATCCTCATCTGAGATGTTTATTCATTTAAATATTTATATCATTTATATAGCTGCCCATCTCGCAAAAGTGACTTTGGGTGGCTTACAAGATTAAGATCAATCCTGACTCTGCTGTCCTTTAAATAAGCTTTGAAGACCAGACTTTTCCTCTAGGCTCTGGATTATGTGGGGTGTGTGCCTGCTTGAATGAGATTGTCTTAATATGGCTTGAGGTTTTCAATTTTCCTCTGGCATAATGTTTTTTTTTTAATCAACTGGCTGTTAGGTTGTGGTGAGTTGGGTGGCTGTATAAATTATAAATAAGAATGATTTTCTAATTTCCTATCTATGGCTCTGCCCATGTGCTGTTGCTGGATGACCTGGAACCTTGGACTGAAAATAGATTATTCCAGACCTTGAGATTTATCTCTTCAAACTCTCTTGCAAAACTCAGCTCTTGGGAATGAATGTAAATCTGGCTGTGAGGAAGGAAAATAGAGGAACTAAACATTAAGAGGGAAAATGTCAGTTCACTCCTGAGAAAGTAGAAAGTGGGAGAAAGAAACTGAAAATAATCTTGCCTTGATTATTTTTGATATCAATAAACTCTGACAGAAATTCAGACAGGCTTTCAAGGTTCTGTTATCCTGCTCCACAACAATAAAGAACATTCCAGGAAACCATGCTGTTTTTATTTCTTCATATTGTCTACTTCAAAGGGCTGACAGTTCTCACATCTGTTGTTTTACACAGACAGATTTTGAGTTTGCTCTATGTTTGTATCACTTCATTGAAAAAAATTATCATTGCAATAAATATATTGAGCTTGTTATCAAAAGATATTTTCCTTGGTTTATATTAATCTTTTTGTATTTGTAAGCCTTAATAAAATTACATTGGAGAGAGAGAAAGAGAGAGAGAGAGAGAGACAGACAGACAGACAGACAGACAGACACACAGACAAAAATTTACCTAGCTTTACTTGCTTTTCAGGGAAAATGTAAAGGAATAGACAGAAAAACAACAACCATGAGATTGTTTTTGTTTGCTATGCCCTGCAAAAATGCACGTGCTTCTTTCACTGAAATGGAGCAATTACAAACTGAAAATGAAGAATTAAAACACAACTGTGCCATTTGACCAGACAAGCTACTCAGAATTTAATAGTATTTGTGGCATCATTTCATCAATGTCCTATTTAATTGGACTCTTGGCCAAGGTTCAACTTTTCTGGCCCAGTGCAATCTGCACATGAGCCTTCTCCCTGATCACTAACCAAAGTAGAGAATGAGAATGTGATCAGTTTTCCAAACAAATATACAGCCTAAAATTATCAGTGAATAAGAAGAAAATCAGCTACCACCACATCTTTGCTATGAATAACCAGAACATCAGAACCCAAATCCTGATAGGGTGGATCTATTCTCTTTCAGAGCTGAACATGCAACTCTGCAAGACATCATAGGGAAAAAACCCCATCAAGACAGAATCCATTGTCACTAATAACCAATTCTACACTAATCATAATCATTACCACCAAAAGGAAAATTGAGGCTCTTGATCTCAGAGCAGCCTGCACTTAGCTATGAGGGTAACAAATGGAAAATTATTTTTCACAACCAGTATATTATTTTTCACAACCAGAATATATGATAATGCCACTTGGCTGTACAGGATGTAAGGGTGACCAAAGCCATGCTGAGTGCTGACTGTTGGACTGACCGTACACTCATCATCTCCAAATGAATCTTTCACATCAAGCCAAAGAGACGTCCGCAGGGAAACAAAGCTGTGATCAAACAGATCAACATCAGTAAACGGAGGAACCCCAATACAGCAGCTTCACTAGCAGAAGATCTTGACAACCAACTCTCAGAGCTGCAACTCTTAAAGAGAAATGCTGAGAAGGACTGGGAACACTTCCAGGACATTGTGCAGTCTCCTGCACTAAGGGTTCTTGGAGTCTTACACAGGAAACAGCAGGACTGGTTTGACGAAAACAATGAAGAGATCAAGGCACTACTTGGTGAAAAGCACCACCTTTACCATGCTTATCAGAACCACCCATCATCAATAGCTAAGAAAAATGCCTTCAACAACACTTGCAGGACTGTACAGAGCAAGCTTCACAAGATGCAGGACTCCTGGTTGTGTGCCAAAGGAGGTGAAATTCAGATGTTTGCTGATAGAAACTATGATAAAAGGTTCTACGAAGCCCTCAGATCCTTGTACAGACCTCAGCCCTCATGGAGCTCCCCTCTACTGGACTCAGATGGTGCAACTCTAATTACTGAGAAGACACTGATTCTACAGCATTGGGCTGAGCACTTCCAATCCGACTAAACCACCCATCTTCCATCAACGAGGCGATTGACAGAATGCCCCAGGTGGATATCAACCACAGCCTGGATGCCCCACCATCAAAGACTGAGCTATCTAGTGGCAAGGCCCCAGGATCTGACACAATCCCAGCAGAAGTCTATAAGTTTGGTGGTGCAGTGCTTGTCGACAAACTCACTCAGCTGTTCCAATCCTTCTGGAATCAAGGATCCATTCCTCAGGAACTGAAAGATTCATCTATTGTACACCTCTACAAGATGAAAGGAAATTGACAATCTGTGATAATCATGAGGAATAGCGCTGCTTTCAATCGCAGGCAAGATCCTTGCATGAATGTTACTGAACCACCTGACTGACCACCTGGAACAGGGTCTATTGCCTGAGACACAGTGCTGTTTTCGCAAAGAGCATGGCACTGTGGACATGATCTTTGCAGCCCGAAAGCTCCAAGAGAAGCATCAAGAGCAGAATCATGAATTGTACACCACCTTTGTGGATCTCACCGAGGCTTTTGGCACTGTCAGTCATGAAGGTCTGTGGCATATCATGTCAAAGTTTGGGTGCCCTGACAGATTCATCCTGATGGTACATCAGTTCCAACTTCCATGACAGCATGACGGATCGTGTTCTGAAAAAACAGAGAAGCTTCAGAGGCCTTTCCTGTTACAAACGGCATGAAGCAAGGATGTGTATTGGCACCAATCCTGCTCAGAATAATGTTTTCAGCCATGCTGTTAGACGCCTTCCAGAACAGTTCTTTAGGAGTTAGTGTGAGATACAGGACCGATGGAAAACTGTACAACTTGCAAAGACTCCAGGCTGTCACCAAGATAAAGGAGACTGTGCTACAAGTCCTCCTTTTTGCTGACGACTGTGCCCTAAATGCTAGATCAGAGCAGGAAATGGAAGCAAGTGTTGACAAATTCGCAGAAATATGTGACAACTTCGGCCTCCTCATTAACACAAAGAAGACCAAAGTGATGCACCAGCCAGCTCCAAAAGCCCAATACCAAAAGCTTACCATCACAATGAAGGAACAAAAGCTGGAAGCAGTGGGCCATTTAACATACCTTTGCAACACCCACTCCCGCGCAGTGACAATTGACATTGAGGTTAACTGCAGAATTGCCAAGGCAAGCTCTGCATATGGCAGACTACTGACCAATGTGTGGGATCACCTTGGAATAAGCCTTGCTACAAAGCTCAAAGTCTACTTAGCAATAGTGCTAACTACCCTGATATATGCCAGCGAGACTTGGACTGTATACAAAGGCAACGGAACCATTTCCACACAACTTGCCTCTGCAGACTTCTGAAGATCTGGTGGCAGGACAAGGTGCCAGACACAGAAGTCCTCTCCAGAGCAGGCCTGCCATCAGTTCACACCCTGCTAATGAAATCCCAAACACGCTGGGCAGGCCATGTTGCCAGGATGCCAGACCATTGCATCCCTGAAAACTCTCTATGGTTATCTGTCTCAAGGAAAGCAATCACAAGGGGGACAAAGGAAGTGATACAAAGACATTTTATTTTATTTTATTTATACCTCGCCTCATTTCCCCGATCAAAGGGAAATTGAGGCGGGTTGAAAGCCTCCTTCAAGTCCCTGGACATCAACACCACCTCCTGGGAAACCCTGGTACAAGATCAATCAACATGGTGCATGTTGATCCATCAAGGCTGCCAGACATTTGAAGACAAAAGAACTGTCACAGCACAATAGAAGCAAGCACTCTGCAAATCCAGAGCTGCAAATGCTGCAACAATGGTGCCCACACATTCTGCCCGTCATGTGGCAGAACATTCTGTGCCCGTAGAGGCCTTGCGAGCCACCTGCAGACACACCGTGGACAGCCCTTAACCTGTTAGATGTCAGTGTCATCTTCGAACATGGTGGATGAATATCAACATCAATGCCACTTGGCTATGCAATGCATTTACAGTATTCCAGCAATTGATGAAAGACATTTTTAGGGATTTTATTGGACAATATGTTATTATCTATTTGGTGACATGTTAATTTATACAGTCTCTTTTCAGGTTCATGAATACCATGTAGGAGCAGTCCTTCAATGTACATTGCCTCTATATGAAGCTGGAAAAGTGCATTTGGAGTTAGATGTTGCTATTGGGTAAGATTATATCTTTACAAAAGGGTTCCTGATGAACTCCATGAAAGTGAAAACTACCATATATACTCAAGAATAAGCTGACCTGAATATAAGCCAAGGTACCTAATTTTACCTATGAAAACTGGAAAAAACTTATTGACTCAAGTATAAGCCTAAGGTGAGATTCCAGAACAGTTCAAATCATCTTGTTTCACCTATAGAACATTTATAAAATTGATAGGAAATACAGATTTTTATTTTGTTTCTTTAAGGGAAATAT
>JANHGC010003434.1:80182-103595 GCA_027560395.1 Boaedon fuliginosus
GTGCAATTCAATGTGCTAGTAACTACTTTTAAAGCCCTTCATGGCTTAGGACGGGGTACCTTTGAGACCACCTTCTGCCACCTCATGCCTCCCAGCGCCCAGTTAGGTCCCACAGAGTCGATCTACTACGGGTCCCTTCAACTAAACAATGTCAGCTGGTGGGTCCCCGTGCTAAGGCCTTCTCTGTGGCGGCGCTGGCTCTCTGGAACCAGCTACCTGTAGAGATCAGAACCATCTCTACCTTATTGGCCTTCCACAGAACCACTAAGACCTGGCTCTGTCGGTGGGCCTGGAACTGATGTGCTCCTCCCCTTGGAAGAATTTGGTTGTGTGTGATTGTGTTGATAATTTTTAATATATTATATTGTATAGTATTTTAACATGGTTGTTAGCCGCCTTGAGTTACACTTGATCGGAGAAGAGAGGTGGGGTATAAATCTAATAAAATAAATAAATAAATAAATTTTATGTTTAACAAAATAACTAATATTATCATACACATGGCTTGGTGACATTAGCTAACCAACTCAATAAAGCTAACCTGAGCTACATGGATGGAACATCTTTGGGAATGCCAATATTAAATAGTTCTTTTATCCAGTCTCCAACCTTCCAATTTAAGTCAAAAGTAGTAACATATAATCACTATCTCTTGGAAAAGTTAAAATCTCAATTGCATGCCAGAGAATATAATTGTGGTGCAATGGAGCACATGGACTTTTTGAAACAATGCTATAAAACAGCCGATGCACAGAATAAGGCAATATTTATTTATTTATTTATTTATTTATTTATTTATTTATTTATTTATTTATTTGATTTATATCCCGCCTCTCTTCACCCAAAAGGGGAACTCTAATATAAGTGTATGTGATAATGTAAGTGATTGAACAATTTATGGATGCCTGACCAATCCTGAAAGACTATCTTGCTATTCTAGGGATGGTCAAACACCTGTAGATTTCCCTTCTCTCTGGGGAAAGCTGCACCACCGCCAAGGTGTTGAGCTGTAGATAGGAGAAGAACCTTTTTCTCCTTACCTTTATCATGGCTGAGAGGAGAGATGATCAGGTAGAAACACAAGCACAAGAAAAGGCGCATACTAATGATTAGCTTAGCTTCCTAGATAGCAAAGAAATCTCACCTGAAGGCCCATTTGGCCTTCCCAAATAATTTAACATGTCAATAGCTGGGTGCAGTGCAAATAAATGACACCAGCTCTATTTCATACAGAAAGATAGAATGGAACAGCGAAAGACTTCTGTGAGCTGCTCTCTGCATTTTGCTTGAACGTTTCAAAGTCCTCTGGTCCCCTTGCCGAACCTCAGCAAATGCCATTCTCGTTGATGAAAGTTATGATTCTCTCCGAAAGGCACATTCCAAAATAAAAATTAGTTATCTCCCCAGGACAATTAACCATTTCCTTCCAACAAAGGAAAACTCTAGATTTCCATTCATTCATCAGGACCATAACATTTGCTGAAATCCAATGTGTCAAACATTCCTGTGTGAGCAATCCAAGAATTTAACCACAAGTAAAGGGACTTCTCCTTGGTCTTTAGCAATTTGGATGATTTATTGACCAACATTTGCCTTTTTATCCACCAGGACAGACAGGCTATTTCCCTATGGTAATGGAAGGACTAGTGCTTTTTGCAAAGGTCTTTGGATTTATGTGAATTCCTCGGTAGGTGGAATAGTATGCCTTCAGGGAAGTTATATTCATTAGGGCTGTGCATGGCTTGAACATGATTAGAAATAAGTTCCTTCAAAACTTGCAGAGGATAACACCTCTCTGGTATTCATTAAAGTGGTCCATCTTTTTTCATGTTTCTGAGCAGGTCTGGAAAAAATGATCTTTTTTAATGAATAGCACAATGAATTTGCACTTGAACAGTGTCCAAAGCACGTTCTAGCTCATTTTTAAAGGATGTATTATATCTCTATCTCCTTAAAGAACAGCTGGACTTATTCAGAACAGTTAGGTTAAAATAATGCAAATTGCTATCGCTGACTGTTTCTTAATACTGCAAAATCATAACATGACAGTTTTAAAAATGTTGCCCTAAACAGGGAAGACTCAGCTATCTCATGGCAAACAATAGTGTTAACCAAACAGAATTTAGCAACTTTCATCGAGGTCAACTCTGAAAGGTTTGATAGAAGGGAAAGTGTAAGATCAGCACTTATGTTGCTGTATTTGGTTTTTAAAAAGGCTTAATCATAAGTTTATGCCAAGTTCACTGAAGGGCTATTGATCTGATTTCAACCAAAGAACATTGGCATGAACTATCTTCTGTAGATGATCTGCTGGATTTAGTTTCCAGAAGATATGAAGGTAAGATATCAGGTCTAGCTAAAGTAAAAGCTCTTCTGTGTTTTGGGTGTGAAATGATAAGATATTTAGCAAATTCAAATGATATCCTTAGCATGCCTAAATTGCATCCTTGTAATGTGAAGCTTAGGTCCTTTTGTAAATCTAGGCTGAGAATCAACTGTTTTATTTCCAGTAGAATTCAATCATAGTCAGTGGAGACCCGATATTTCACGGACACCCTTAGAGTTAATTCAACCTTTATTTTAACTGGCCACGAGGAAGTTAAGTTACCATGTAAAGTCAAAGAAACTTCAAAGATGAGGAGTTCAGTCCAACATTTCTGATGGCACAGAGTTAAATTATTTATTTATTATAATTTTATGCTACCCAACTTTCTATATCTCTCTGGGCTGCTTACAAGTTATAAAAACAACAAAAAATAATTAAAAGATTAAAGATTAAAACTACTCAGATTAAAATAGTATTAGAAACTGTACCAAAACCAAAACTAAGAGAGCTAAGAGATAGATGGGGTAGGGCTGAGGTCTTCTTACTCCACCAGCTACCTCCAGCAATGAGCAACCCCTATGAGGTCCCAGGTCAATTGGCAAAGCCAGGTCTTAGTGCCCTTTTTGAAGACCAAATGGGAGGGGACAGTTCTCACCTTGGATAGTAGAGGGTTCCATAGGGATGATGGAGCCACACGGAAAAAGGCTCTTCTCCTTGACACCACCTGATTAGCAAATGGGATCTGTAGCAGGCCTCTTCCACTCTGGCTTTTCCCATTGGGGAGAGGTGAGTCCCCAGTTATGAATTAGTAATGAAATCAGTCTTAATAAAGAGTTGGTGAGAAAGGAGAGAATTTTGAGTTGGATTCTTAGACATTTTGATTGAACAACTTCTATAACTGCAGTATAAAGCAAAAAAACCTCATAACCGTGAGCCCATGATGATACTGACAATGGTCACGATATCCATGATAGCAATAGCAATAGCACTTAGACTTATATACCACTTTACAGTGCTTTACAGCCCTCTCTAAGTGGTTTACAGAATCACCATATTGTCCCCAACAATATGGGTCCTCATTTTACCGACCTAGGAAAGATGGAAGTTTGAGTCAACCTTGAGCCTGGTGAGATTTGAATTGCCAAATTGCAGGCAGCCAGCAGGCAGCAGAAGTAGCCGGCAGTACTGCACTCTAACCACTGTGCCACTGTGGCTCATGATGTCCATATGACAGCTTTGAGAAACACAAATTGCTTCTCAGCTTTTTGATAATAACAAATGCAATAGTCTCCTGTGATGAAGATACTCCTGCAATTGAAGAATATGCAGTCACATAACAATTTCAGACCAACATCCTCCTGAAAAATAGTTGGTAAGATAGCAGGTTTTGAAACATCTTCTAGGTCTCCGCTTTTACATGACCTCATCAATTCAAGTTCACTTGAATTGGAAATCAATAGTAGCTATTAGGTTATTTTAATTGGTTACTTCAATAAGTATATTGTGTATTCTGATTTTTTCTGCAGATCCTTTGGAGCAAATATTGTCTGAAGACAATTGGATTGATCCCTTTTGACCAATTCATCTTTCAGACTAGGCGTATTACAACAGTTGGTGCTTTTATTTGATTCTATGATTGGTAGATGGTTAATTATGACACGATATTCATGATAAGAGGAGTTGAGGGCCAGTCCTGACCCAGGCTGAAAACATTTATTCAGACACATAATTGAATAACCTAGTGAGAACGAGTGTGTATAATAGGTATGATATTGGGCTAGGATTAGCAAACCAGGTTAAAATTTACCCTCAGCAAATTTCAGTAGAAATAAAAAATAAATAGAAGTAAATATAGATTTCTATAAAATAGAAATTTACTGAATGATTGTGCTAGCCACTCAACAAAATAATTGTTGGGAGAATAAAATAATGGGAGACTCCTAAGCTACTTTGAGGTTTTGAAGTAAAGAAGGATACAAACAAATCAAGGGGCAAACTAGTTATAATCAGCTCTGTCTCATTCTATAAAACCTAAGGGATTTTAATGCTAAATACACACCTGGATTTAAATTATCTATTCTAAATCAGACTTACCTAGTTATGATCAGCAGGACTTATAAACCAAAAGGCTTGTTGGACATTTTGCAGAAATGGTAGATTCATACAGGTAGTCCTTGAGCGACGAATGTAATAGAGCTTGCCGATTCCGTTTGCAACCCAAGGATTCGTGGGAGTGAATCTTGTACCTTGAATGGGATCACTCTCTCCTTTCGCCCACGCATTCGCTAATTGAATGTGAGGCTTGTTAAGTGCACATGAAGTATTTCAGGGTGGGAAGCACATGGGGGACTACTGATGAAACAGGCCACCTGCCTAAGACTACCCAAAGCCTCCCCGATCCACTGAAATACTTCGTGCTCCCCATAATTGCTCCCCCCCACAACCTGCGCTAGGTCACTTACCTTGCAAAGGTCTAGCAATCTCCTCTCCAGCCTCTCAGTTGCGTGAAGTTCTGCTCAGGCCTCTGCAGGCATTGCCCGGCAGGTTGACAGCCAAAACGGAGCTTCTGAGGGGTGGATCTGCCCCTCAGAAGCTTCATTTCGGCTGGCAATGTGCAGGACGAATGTTGCAGAACCTCTGTGGTTTTTCATAAGGGTGAACAATTGTCATGGTGCTGCAAGATTTGTAGTTTTGGGGCTTGTTCACAAACACTAGGGGAGCTTATCGCGTAACGTCAAAGATTCACTAAGGGAACACTTGTAACCCAGGGATTTCCTGTAGTTATTTTCCTTCAGATTTCCAACTTTGGATGCTTTGATCATTGTTACTTAATGAGACACTTGACTTTGCCTGTTTAAATGCAAACTCTTGAATTAATGTTTTAGAAAAATATTTGCTCCACAGGATTATAAAGGTAAATACCTGCCGTTGGAGAAGAAAGGAGGCGAGAGAGAGAAGGAAGGAAGGAAAGAAAGAGCTTGGTGGAGTCCTTTAAAGCAGAAACAGCAGCTTTGACACTCTAACAGTGACTACCCAGAGATTTAAATTTGAAGCTAAATTGTTTGTAGTTCTATGCCTGTAGATATAAATCCTGGTGATAGACATAAATCAATGTACAATGCAGTTCAAGTATAATGGATGTAAAAATCCCACGACAACATATTGATGTCCTAAGCTGTCAGTACTTGACCACTCAAAGTGGAATACACAGGCTTGGTTTGCTAATCTGAAATGCAAATATACCAAACTGACAGGCTGCGTTTTTGTGCAGTTATTTCAGCTGGGAAGCACTGCAAGGCATCATAAGCCTCCCTATTTTGTATAATTTATGTAAATACTTTAAAAAAAAATCCCCATTCTGCTCTGAGAAATCTCCTGATAACATGGCATGTTGTCTGGATTTTCAACCAGTGGGCTGGCTGCTATTTCCTTCTGTTATTAAGAGATTAGCTTCATCTGTGATTAGACCCACCTCTTTGAAATTTGATCACGGATCTCATGGAGTTTCCTGCGAAGATATGCCTTAATGCAGGGGAAATTAAGCTGCTTCTCGTGAAACAATTTTACAGGTCAGAATGGAACACTTATTAATTTGTTAGGCTGGTGCTGAATTAATAAAGAGGAAGCACAATATGACTGTACAAGATAGGAATAAACAAAATCATCTCTTTGTGCCAACGTTTGGAAAAGGGGACCTTGTGAATGACGGAGCTATTATGGACTGAAACTTCTTTGTAAGGTCTAAAATCTTTTGTGAGATAGGGCTCACGGGTTTAGGAAATGTTAAGAAAGACATATTTATTTATTTATTCAAATTATACAGAATTTTAAAGTGAAAATATCCAGTATATATGCATGCATGTGGTTTAGTGAGTGTGCTTTAAAAATGTTTTATTTATATTAAATTTACAGGTCCCCCTTTCACTATCTAGAGCACAGGTGTCAAACTCACCGCATCACATTGCTGTCTCGTGACATTTCATGACTTTTTTCCCTTCGCGGAGCTGGGGTGGGGGTGGCCTGCGCATGGCGCATCAGGCTATGGGCCGCCAGATTGACATTCCTGAGACTCTAGATGACTTCATCGTTTATCAGGCAATGGATGAAATAAATGGCTTTTTCATCATCCTTCTAAGTAATCATGATTTCAGATTACCTGGGACCGGAAGCAGGAAACTTGATCATGTGCTTTCCACTGATTCCATCGTGGTTGAAATCCTACTTCATTCTACTTTTTTCCTCTTCTGTGTTCAACCCAAATGAATTTTGATGCTCTCACAAATTCACTAAGGTAGACAAGACCATTTTAAAGAGATTGTACAATATAGAATTGCACTGGATATCTGAAAATGGAAGTTCTTAAGTAGCTAAGGACATGTGAGGGCATGGGAAAATCAGGAAGCTTGCTGCTGCCCTTCCACCCTGAGACAGGGGTGGGATTCCCATTGGTACAGACCGGTTCGGGCAAACTGGTAGTTCCAGTGATGAGTTGCCCCACCCACCTGCCCCTATGCTATTCTGTCCTATATTTCCTTTGTTTGAAGCCCAGCTGATTGGCACGGCAACATGGATTGCCATGCCTCAGCTGTTTTTATTCACTGCGGCTGCAGTAAAAGGTAAGTTTTCTTGCTATTTTCAAATGCAATGCGCTCGCTCACCAAACTGGTTGTTACACCGGTTGAATCCCACCACTGCCCTGAGAGAATATTTGTGCTTGTGTGGGGCTGACAAGCTTTTCAAGCAGTTGGTCCACGCATAAATTAATTTATTATTTTATTTATTTATTCAAATTTATAGGCCACCCACTCACATAGGACTCAGGGCGGCTCACAACAATAATAAAACATTAAAAACATTAATACAAGAGTATAAAAACATTTAAACAATTCAAAAAAAACCCTTAACATTACTAAAATTCGGGGGTCACGCTAATCCGGCCCGCCAGAAGAGCCAGGTCTTCAACGCTCAGCGGAAGAGTCTCAAGTCCGGGAATCTTGTATATAGGTTGCATGGAATAAGCTGACAATACTTTTGAACTGTATCCTGGCTTCTGATTTCCTGTGCCTGGTATAAATAGCTTACACATGGTAAACCTGTAAATATTGCCATTGGATCACACAATTGTTTTATAAATCAAAGTTTATTGTAATTGATATCTCACACTAAAGAAAACGTATTTAATCTTAATTATTTTCAAGAAGCGCGCTCTAAGGAAAAGTCTGGACCCAGCACTAAAAATCATGTGGCATTGTGGCAGACTGTAAACAAAAATGATGCTTATGTGGCTTTTAAGGAAGAATTGAACTGCATATGTTCAGAATATAACGTATTCAACTATTTGTACTAAAAACCAGAATTTATTTATTAGATTTATGTGCCATGGCCCACCTCATCTATTTAACCCTGATTTGCTACAGGATTATTAAGCCTGGTGGACTTCACTGTGATGTAGTAATGATTTGTTTATGGTTTAATAACCTGTTAAATTAGCCTGCAGTCTCTCAGACTGATCTCCTTTGAAAGCTGGTAAATAGTCTCAGATCAGTGTTTTTCTATATTAAACTATATTTCACAGCACACCCTTCCTTTTTACATGATCGCTCCCTGGCAGCCTTCCAAAATACCTACCACATTACTTCCCATTTCCTCTAAAATCTTAAAAACAATCTCTGTCATTTTTCCTTTGCTCAAATGGTTTAGTCTTTTTACATATCTCGGTCCTTAGGAACCATTGATCTGGTGCCCTTCAACAGCTATTGCAAGAATTCCCAAGAAGTCCTTGTAATTGGTGCAGCCACAGAGAAGGCCTTTCTTTGCCTGTGGACCCGCCAGCCGGCACTGCTTAGCTGATGAGACCCGGCAGAGGCCAACCCTGTGAGATCTCATGGGGCACTGGGAGGCATAAGGTAGGAGAAGGCGGTCTCGAAGGTATCCCAGTCCTAAGCCATGAAGAGATTTGAAGGTCAACACTAGCACCTTGAATTGTGCCCAGAAGGCTATTGGGAGCCAGTGCAGCTCACAGAGGAGTGGTGTTATGCGGGTGTACCGAGGCACACCCTTAATCACTCACACAGCTGCATTCTGGACCAACTGAAGCCTCCGGATGCTCTTCAAGGGTAGTCCCATGTAGAGCGCATTGCAATAATCCAACCTGGAGGTCATCAGGGCATGAGTGACTGTAAGGAGAGCCTCCTGGTCCAGGAAGGGGCGCAACCGGTGCACTAGGCGAACCTGTGCAAAATTTCCCCTAGCCACAGCCGTCAAAATGCTGTTCTAATTGTAGCTGCGGATCAAGGAGAACTCCCAAGTTGCGCACCCTCTCTGAGAAGTCTATCTCTCCCCCCCCCCCAGGGTTAAAGCTGGACAATCCACTGGACCCCGTGGAGGAAACAGCCACTCAGTCTTGTCGGGGTTGAGCTTGAGCCTGTTGGTCCCCATCCTCATCTCGACGGCATCACTGGCTTGGCCAGAGCAAAAATGTATAACTGGCCGTCGGATGATCTCTCCCAGCGGTTCCATGTAGATGTTAAATAGGAGAGATGAGAGAACCGAACCCTGAGGCACCCCACACATCAGGGGCCTCGGGCCAGATCTCTGCCCTCCTACCAACACCCACTGCGTACGGCCTGAGAGATAGGAGGAGAACCACCACAATACGCTGCCCCCACTCCCAGTCCCTTGAGCCACCCGGGAAGGATACCATGGTCGATGGTATCGATTTAAGGAAGTTTTGGAGGGGGGGGGAAGAACAAAAATGCATAAAAGTGAAAACCTCTCCTTCCAGAGCAGCTTTTTTTTAAAAAAAATTAGGCTGACTTGCTCTTTTCTCCCTTCCACAATGCGCCGCAATTTCTAAACATAAAAAGTTTTCATAATTAATGCTAATCCATCGTTGTTAAGATCTAAGCTCCAGTATTCACTCATATGAGAACATACATTGTTGTATTGACCTGGTGGGTGGGAATCGTTGCTAAAGTCCCTCCTGCAGAGGCTAGGTATTACAAGAAACAGGAGATTCCCTGATCTCATGGATCAGGAGATAGAAGAGCGGTGACAAAGGAGGGTTTTGCCACTGGCTTAAAAAGCGCAGCATGTATTGAAGAATTTCAGAAGCCTGTAATGTTACCTTAAACATGGCTCTTTTGTTTCTGTTTGCTTCGTGGACTTTACTAGACTTCCCTGGTTTAAACTTTTGAAAACCAGTTTGGTAAGCCAAAACACAGCTGCTCTGGAAGGAGAGGTTTTCACTTTTATACATTTTTGTTCTCTTTTTCCCCCCCCTCCAAAACGTCCTTAAATCTCTCCAATGATGTTTATAACTTTTGCTTCGCTGGAGTTAGTGTGAATGTTTAATGTTTAACTGCTGTTCTGGCATGTTGTCAGGGTTTTCTTGGTAGAGTCGGTGAGAAAAGAGGCCAGCAGCAAAAAGTTTTTCAGAGTTCCTCTTTGGGCATTAACGTAATGGTAGGCAATTCAATTGTTCAGGATTAGAGCAAACACAGATATGAAAGAGAGAGAAAAAACCTTACCTCCCCTACACTGATAATTCTTTCTAAGATAAAAACTTACAAAATGTGCTGTTTTGACTCCATTTACAATTGGCAGTCTATATATATAAAATTGTGTGTGTGTGTGTGTGTGTGTGTGTGTGTGTGTGTGTGTGTGTTCCAGCATAGCTCTGGATTGGCTCGACCAATTTCAACCAAACTTGGTACACAATGACTTACCCTCTGGGAACAAACACTGTGGGGATAGGACACCCCTAACACCCCTCAGGGGGTCTATGTGCCTTAAAAACAGTGGTGATGGTTTCACCTTCACAGTACTCCACAAGGGGGCTCCCTCTGACTTGCGATGCTGCATGAGAGAGCAGCATGAGGCCCATAGAGCTACTACATCTAGAGCCTGGCCTGACTACAGCATTCTGATAAATAAATACCCGGGCAAAGCCGGGTCATTGGCTAGTTAAAGCATAAAAAATACCACCAAAAAGCAAACCAACATAGAAACATCAAGAAAGTTCATGGGAGGGTAACGAAATAAACTACCAACAGAAGGCAAATCATTCCATCTCACCAACAAGTCTGGCCAAGTTTTTTAAATGCAACAGGGCTATTGTCATGTGGATATCATGAGACATGCTACTTCACAGAAGAGGTGTAGTTACCAAAAAGACACAGATCTCAGGTTTTAGATCTTTTCAGTAAGAAAGAAGAGAAATAAATAACCAGGACCTCAGTAATGCAGGACTCTACAGGTGACACCCAATTCCTTGAGTTGCACTTGGAAGCCATCCAGCAACCAATAATGCAGATTGAAAAGTAATAGTGTTACATGACCAAAGCAAAAACAAAAAACCCACAACTATTCATATGGTTACATTTTAAGCCAGTTATATTGCCAGTCCTGTTTTAATTCACAACTGACAACCAATGTTGGGCTACTGAAAGACAATAGGTCGGAGGTCTCCAAACTTGGGAACTTTAAGACTTGTGGACTTCAACTTCCATAATTCCTCAGCCAGCCATGCTGGCTGGGAAATTCTAGGAGTTGAAGTTCAGAAATCTCAAAGTTGTCAAGTTTGGAGATCACTGCAATAGGTTATCTGTCTTCTAATGTTTTTCTTGGAAATTCACCTAAACACAACATCTAATGAAAGACAACATCTAATTGGCTTAATTATCTGCAAGTTCTAAGAGATTTTTAAAATGATGGCCCATGGTAATGTCTCTGGGTATCATTTGGGGGTTCTTCCAGTTTGCCATAGTCTGCCTCTCAATAAGTCTGCCTCTCAATAAGCAGGTATCTACTTTCACATAAAATTTCATAAAATTTTATATAGGAAAAACACAGGGAAGGGAGTTGTATGTAAAAGCTGAGTACATTTAAATCTTTTTATGAGTTTGAAAAATGTAGTGGTGTGATTGTGAATGAAGGTATATTTTTTTCATTTCTCCCCCCACTTCTATTATAATAGCAGATATGACTCTTACAATTTTGCACTTGCTTATAGCTTAAAGTGCTCTGAAGCCACAAACATTATTCTCACAAAAGTAATGCATTTGTCTGTCTTCAAAAAGACCATGAAAGATTTCCAGCAGAGTTAATGGTTCAAAGAAACCACACTTAAGGGGATGACATCTGCATCTGTGTTTTTGCTGGGGAAAAAGAAATAAGTGACAGAAAATTAAAGACTGATTGATGGATTGATGCCACTGGCTGTTCTTCAAAAGAATTCAAAGACAAAAATAACTATATTGAGGTTCCAAAGCTGACGTTTTCTTTGGCTCATGCATGGATGGAAATGTTACAAAAAGATATGTTTCTGCTGTTCGGTGTCTTTATCTCCTTCATCGCTTTTGATTGGTGCTGATCCCTACCAGAAAAAGTAAAATGTAGAGACACTAAAGCTATATTGATTCTGGTCCATAATTTATAGAGACGAAGGAGGAGGAGAAAACTCTGTAGAAATGTTCCAATCCATGAATTCTCACTCAATGAAATATTCAGAAGATTATAAATATATGTTCAGGTATTAGATAAGTCTGAGATCAAGGCAGCTGTTTGGACATTATGCTAGAGATGTCCAAGTGAGAGCTTCTCTGCCAAAACTAATGTATTGTAAAAATTTCCTTGAAGCAACTACTGGATAACTAGAACAGTGATGCTCTGACAGCTTATTTGCACACTTGTTTAATATGCCATAAAAAGATAGGAATGTTTCTTTAGAAATCTATTAGCTAATATTCAGGATCTTCTCTATTATTGTCATCATTTGTGTGAGTCTAACTAAAATTCTTACTCTTGTTTAACAGAGAAAACTCTACATTTCAGCTTGTAAGAACATCATGTTTAACATTTCTAGAATGCAACTGATTCTGAGGAAGCACATGATACAGAGAATTCCAACACCTGATTTGTTTAGAATATGTCATCTTTTAGCTTTCAGAGAAAGTTGGCGACACCACAAAAGCCTCCTGCTACCCAATTACCTTTGTTAGTCCAATTTTCTATCTGTGCTCCTTCTTCCCTTTGACAGCTTGTGCATTGGTTCTCTATATCTCTGTGTCTATGTCTGTGTCTCTCTGTCTCTGTCTCTGTCTCTGTCTCTATCTCTTTCTTTCTCTCTTCACCAATTGACTTTTACCAATAAACCTTTTCTTGATTTTTTTTGGGGGGAGGGGGTCAGTTTCCTTGTGTTAGAGACAGTTTCAATCCACGCTCAAAACTCACTTGATTTGCTTTTTTCCTCTCTTAATGTAAGTAGCATGCATCTTTCCCAAGGGAAACTCATACAAGTTTGAAACCAATTGTAGTCAATTTGTCATAAAAGCAATCTAGGCAACTCTGGGTTTTGGAGCATGGATTCTTCTGAAGGAAGCACTTATCAACCTGACAAGGTATAAAACCACACAGACTATTTCCAGTTTCAGAAGGTTATCCATTAGGGAGTTACAAGGAAGGGATGTATCCATGAACATCACCCTTGACACTGGGAAAGCTTGTGTCCTACCTGAGTCTATTTTTCAAATTTAATTTAATTTAATTTAATTTAATTTAATTTATTAAATTTATACCCTGCCTCTCTTCCCCGGTCAGGGGAAACTCGAGGCAGCTTACAACATTGGTTAAAAACACAATAAAATCATAAAAACAGTAATAATAATAAAATTAGCAATAACTCACTCATCCAACATACAAACACTCTTCTGGAGCGGGGGGGTTGTCATCAATTCCATGCCTGCCAACAGAGCCAGGTCTTGGTGGCTCTGTGGAAGGCCAGGAGAATCGGGATGGTCTAGATCTCCACAGGTAGTTGGTTCCAGAGGGCCGGTGGTGCCCTGTTGTCTTTGACAACAGACCAACATTGTTTAGCTGATGGGACCCATAAAAGGCCGACTCTGTGGGATCTAACTGGGCGCTGGGAGGGATGAGGTGGCAGAGGGTGGTCTCGAAGATACCCTGCTCCTAAGCCATGAAGGGCTTTAAAAGTTGTCACTAGCACCTTAAATTGCACCCAGAAGACAATTGGGAGACAGTGCAGCTTGTGGAGGACAGGTGTTATATGGGTGCACTGCGGTACACCCTTAATCACTCCCGCGGCTGCATTCTGGACCAACTGAAGTTTCCAAGTGTTCTTCAAGGGCAGCCCCATGTAGAGCATGTTACAGTAATCTAAATGAGAGGTGACAAGGGCATGGTGACTGAGAGGTGACTGTGAGAAGAGCCTCCTGGTCCAGGAAAGGGCACAACTGGCACAACAGGTGAATCTGTGTATAAGCTCCCCTGGCCACAGCTGTCAAACGCTGGTCCAATTGCAGCTGTGGATCCAAGACAACTCCCAAGTTGCTGCTACCTCCTTCGCACCTGCGCACCTGCTGGGATGAGATGAGCTTGGCTGAAGTGTTGTGGGCAGGGCCTTTACTGTTTCCAGGATGGCTGTGCAGGCTGGGTCTGACCACATCACAGGCCGAGAGAGAGAAAGAGACAGAGAGAGAGAGAGAGAGGGAGAGAGAGAGAGAGAGGGAGAGGGATTTGTGGCCTGGACCAGGCCTCTGAGGGGCCCTCACTCATCCAAGGGACCCCATGATACTTATCATCTCATCCCATCAATCTGTCTGGATTTTGGCTCGTTTCATTTCTAAGGATTGGCTGAAGAAGTTACCTGATGAAGGATGTCATCTCTCTTCTGCATGTGGAAGGCAATGCCTTTTCAGAAATGGAGATCAAGTCAACAGCAGTTTCTGAAAGCATTGCATAGCTTCAATAGTTTGTCAGCTCCAATTAGAGTCAATATGTGTTAACACTTCAAGATAGATCAGACTAGGAAATCAAAGTTATGTATGTTAATACTTTTATTATAAGGTTACAGTAGCAGAACTTTCCAAGTCTGAATATGCTTGCCCACTCCCTCCCTTTATCTCTATTAGGACTAGGGAATATCAGTTCTAAGGTGCTTTTTCAAATTACATTTCTGCTTGGACCCAAATTGGCAGCAGAGAGTTTCTGTATTGCCTTGCAGTCATCCTGTATCTGCCATGCTTGCCCACGGCTCACTTCTAGCAGTTGTTTCAGATGGAAAGTGTTTGGTGTTTATGGGATGTTTACAAATGGATCCATCCGCTCCATTTCCAAGCATCCCATAGGTGCCCAAACATTTTTGCCCAGACTGAGAACATATGCAGACCAGAAGCTCCATTTCCTTGCCAAAGGGGTGCTTAAAAATGGAGTGGATGGCTTTTCACTTTTCCAGGTGAAAAGTATTCTGGTGGTGGCAGAAAGGAGTTGGGGTGGGGAGAAGCAGGAGGCACCGCAAACACTTTTCACGCTCGGAATGAAAGTTCCTGGGGTCCATGATCTTGTGAGAGTTCAGGCACCCAGCCTCTGCAAAAGAGGATAAGTGCCTGAACATGTGTGATATTATGGCACCAAGGAGCTTCCATCAACTCTCATCTCCGTTAAAGGCACAAAAACCACAGCAGAGAGGAGACAGATTTTGTAAGGTAAGTCTGGCACGGCAGGATGGGAGGGGGACGGAATTGTGGGGAGCAGGAGCAGTGGGAATAGGGTGAATGTTGCAGACCTCTGCAGTTGTTCTTAAGGGTGAACAACTGCCATGGTGCTGCAACATTCATAATTTTGGGACTTGCTCATAAACACTAGAGGGCACTTATCTCATAACTTCAAACAGGCACTAAATGAAGCTTGTAACTCTGGAATTACCTGTAATTTCATTCCTGAAAACAGCCTTCTTTTAGAGTGAGGTTATGTCCATGGCTGCCTGGGGAATTCTGAGAGTTGGAGTCCACAAGTCTTAAAAGTTGCTAAGATTGGAGACTTAAGACTTCTGTGGCTAGAAGTAGGGAGTTCTGTTGGGAGTTAGGCAAGGGCACATCTTCAGCAAGGTGTCCCTAGGTATGGAATTAATGATTCCTTGTGAGAATGATCTGAGCCTATGCTTCAAGTGGATATTTTTATAAGATCCTGAAAAGTGTGAGAATTGAGAGTCACAAGTGCTTTGAGAGAGCAGCAAAATTGGATAATATAACTGATTAAAAGTTTGGAACACGTGACAAAAAATATCCATAAAACAGCCTTTCACTTCAGCACAAAGAAGAAGAATTGGTATGTTTCTGATGCTGATCAGTGAGAAATATGAATTCAGTTTTCTTCCTAGGTCTTGCACAGCTTCTAAAGATACCATTGCTGAAAATCTTAAAAACTTTGGTGAAAAGACAGTATTAGTCAAATATTTTTTTTAAATAATGAGCTACCAAAATATCACTCCAGCTTTATTTAATTCTGCTTAGATATTTCAAAACATTTTATTTTTCAGAGTAAGAAAAACTGGTTGAAACATGACAGAGGTTGCTAATGGAACTAATAATTTAAGGACACATCTCTGTTGCCTCTTTATGGGAAAAGCATCCAACTAACGTATTTATCAAAGCTACAAACCAGGTCCTCAGCCTTGGAAGACCTTAGTAACTAGAAATTCTATCCAAATTCTTTATGAGCAAGAGCCTTAAACGTGCACTTCAGCTATCCTGGCTAGCCAGTTTTATATTAATGAATTCTTTCTGACGCATTTATATTCTCCAAATGAAGTTGAGAGGCAGCACAAAAATGGTAAGGATCTACATCTTTATAACTGTTTTTCCATTATATGAAAAAAAAAATGAAATGAAATTTCCACCAACACCTTAACATACAGAATGTCTGAAGACTGAGTATAGCAATATGTTGTCAACTGCCAGTAGTGTGGATGTGAGAAGAGTAGGTAGATGCAGCTAAAGTCAAATATTGCTAAATCTCATGTTAAATTATATAACAGGGCTTACTACTTGATGCTGTGATCATTATTTATAATAAATGAAAGCTTACATTGTGGAGGGGAAAAGATCTACTTTAAAAGGTAAGTCAAAAATCCTTCGGGAGAGGAAATTGGGCTTCATGTAATAGAGACAACTTTGATTTATCTCAGAATGTATTCAGTGCATGACACTAAGTACTTTATTGCATTAAATGTCATTATTTAATTCATTAAAACAAATTTATTAAAACTATAAAGAAGGCAAATATGTTTTTAGCTCCATGAGTTTTTGAATGAAAAATCCTTATTCCAATACATTACCGGTAGAATGTCTTAACTATTTTTCTTAATCTGTGTTGGATTGATTTAATAAAAACAGTGAAATAAACTTATTTTATTAAATCAAGTAATACAATATGAAATTTAAGAAAAAAATGTTTGGGATGTTTATTCAAAGCTAGTTGTGGATCTCGTGTAGCTGGAACTGTAATTTGGAGTAGGACCAGTCATATCATTTTATTTTATTCAACTTTTGTTCCTTTTGATTGCAAATTCACATATTGTCATTGTGATGCTAAAAATAATAGTGACTGCTCCCAATTAAACATGCATGTACTGTCTAACTCTAAGAGCAATTTTGTACTGCAGCTAAAGCTCCTTGTTTCCTTGGCTGCTCCTGACTGTTTCTTAAACCAACTTCAGAAATTCCAGTCTAGATTACGATGGGTCCAGGTTGGGGCTCAGTCTCGACTATAGCCACCAGCAATATTTTCCATCCATAGAGAATATGTGGATTAGTTTATCAGTGCCTGTCTTCTCTTCTAGGGATTGTTCCTTTCTCATTGAACCCTGTACCTCTTGTTTTCTTTCCCAGATATTAGCAAACGTGGATGCCTTCATCCCTTCCATTTTCCCATTATTTTCGTTGAAATATTGGCTCTTCCTTTCTTCTCCCAGCTTGTATCATTGCTGTGATGTTACAATAATCAAAGTCAACAAACTGTCCTTTCTAAACTCCTTTGTAGAATCATAGAAACATTGTACCAAGGGAAAACTGAGAGTGGAGTTGAAGAATACACAAGGAAAATGAAGGTGCAGGTTTAGTTACGGATGAAAGGGATGAAAAGTATGGCAACAAATGTTTATTAACATCTCCTGGTTGCTGTGGGAAAATAAAGCAATACAAATAAATATAAAGTAAAATAAAAGTAGAAATATGTAGGCTAGCAATAGCCTACATATTGCATGTTACATTTCTGTGATTGGTGATAATGGAAGAACCATGGATGAGTTTTGAGATAATCTGAGCATTATTCCCAATGAATAAGATTAAAGGTGAAGAATTATTTTTGTAGGTAGCAGTAACTGATGGTAGTTGAAAATGGTTGAAAATATATAACAGCTTGAATAAAGCTCCGAATAGGGCAGGGGCAGGTGGATGGACCCAGCTCCTAACCGGAAGAACCGGTTCACCCGAACCGGCCAGAAGGGAACAAACGGCTTGCCCGAACTGGGCCAAACTGGTAGAATCCTACCCCTGGAATGCTGTGTATAGTTTTGGTTTTGTTAACTTAGTGTCACTATTACTTGGTCCTTGTAATTTACTGAAAGTCTGACAAGCTGAATTTTCTATTTTATTTTATGCAGATTTTAAAAAGCAAGTAATGGAGTAAAATAAAAGCAACTCTCTCTTACATCACCAGAAGGAAACAAATTTTCAACCTTCAGTTCAAGTAACAGCACTGACGGCGGTAATAAGCTAAAATCCAACATGGTATTATTTAGTATTGTATGTGCAAAATGCATTACAGAACAGAACAGCAAGTTGTTCCAGACCTTATTGATACAGTAAAGGTTCCACCGATTTCAAAGAAACATATACTTCTAAGGGAGTCTGCATTTTAATTAAAGTGAGAAGAGAAAGCCACAGCAATAGAACAGATTTGGAAAAGGAGCAGCCTGGTTCCATTTAAAAGACAAAGCAGTGCCACAAACAGAAAAAGAAAAAATGAGGCAAGATAGTCAAATTAATAATGTTCAGTTCTTGGATTCACAGTAGTTTGCCAAAGCTACTCCCACGATGGCTATGTCATGCAATTATAGCACATGATATTGACTTCATTTGCAAAAAAAGAAGAAGCTGTCGCCAGGGAGGGGGAAGGATTCTGCCCTCCATTGGCAGCTAGGAATCATAGAATCTCCCTGTTGAAAAAAATACAAAGAACTGCATCTTTTGTGATTTGTTTTCTTCGTTTCTATCTTGCACCAAATCATACCGCGCAATGTACATGGAAAGTGAAAACAACACCAGACTGACCTATTTCTACTTTCATCCCTTTTCAAACTCCGCAGAGGTGCGTTTGTTGATTTTTGTTTTTTTCCTAGCTTTGTTCCTGCTCAGTCTTTTGGTGAATTCTGCTGTTTTACTCAGTGTGCACAATGAACACTCCCTCCACACACCCATGTATTTTTTCTTGTCAAGCTTGGCCATGCTGGAAATGGTCTATTCTTTTGTCCTTGCTCCCCTTACCCTGGCCAACCTCCTCTCCGCAAACAAACCCTACATCTCCTTGCCTGGGTGTGGCACCCAGATGTTTTTCTTCGTCTTCTTGGGAAGCAGTGACTGTGTCTTGCTGTCTGTCATGGCTTATGACCGCTATGTGGCCATCTGCCAACCTCTGCGCTATTCCACCATTATGAGCTGGAAGGTGTGCACTACCCTTGTAGCTGGGACCTTCACCATGTGCTGCTTGTTTGGCATGCAGATCACTATCTTGATATTACGCCTCCCATTTTGTGGCAACCATGAGATCAATCACTTTTTCTGTGACTTCCCAGCTGTCTTAAAACTAGCCTGTGGAGATACTCATGCTCATCAAACCACATTCTTCATCATCTGTGCCGTTATCCTGACTATTCCATTTACCCTAGTCTCGATCTCTTACATCTTCATTGTGAGGGCCATCTTGCGAATTAGCACCACTTCTGGTCGGCAAAGGGCTTTCTCTACTTGTTCCTCTCACTTGACGGTTGTTATTATGCAGTACAGTTGTGGCGGCTTAATATACCTGCGGCCTGGCTCCAGTTACTCAGCAGAAGAAGGTCAGGTGGTGTCTATATTCTATACCTTTGGCACACCTGTGTTAAACCCCCTGATCTATACCATGCGGAACAGGGAGTTAAAAGATGCACTGACCAAAATCCTGAGAAAGAATCTGTTGTGCAAATGAACATTGTAGTAATTCCGCCTAGCACCACCATGTGGTAGAAACATGATGTAAGATGTTGCAAAACAACACAGTGTATGGGACTGAAAGATTTATTCAAGATTTATACAAATCATATTTCCACTGATTGCTCACAAGCATTTGGACTTATTGATCAAAATGGAATTTTAGTTTCTTTGAAGGAAAAGTAAGAAATGTTGCTTATTGAGACTGATGGGTCTTCTGTGGAGCTTGTTTTATATGTTGAAGTCAACATTTTATCTACAGGTGGCAGTTTGAGAAGCATGCCAAAATGTTATTGCTTGCAGTAGATATTAACTGTCTTTTCTCTTCTTATCAAATTCTGAAGAAAATACTAAAATGGGTAGACCAAAAATATATGCTTGAAAAGCAGCTGTCTAAAAACCGAACAAATAATAGGGCCCACTGAGATTCAGTATGTAGATCTGTTAACTGTAAAAAAAAATTAAAAAGTCCAATCACTGCTAAAATTAATGTTTTTAACTGGGTGTATTGTTATGTTTTTTAAATGAGATTTAGTACTGGTATCTAATTTTCTGCACTATATACTTGTATTTTGGCATTTTCCAAAAGTTTAACACTGTTGAAAACTTTATTTACATCTGCTTTTTGCAGAATCATAAACCTTCCTGAATGGAGCTGGAGAAAATTTAAACCAGGAAGCTTTGAAAGCAATCTATCAGCTGATTCATTTCAAAAATCAGTATTAAAGATAGAAGATTTTCCTTTTATTAGTACATTTGAAACTCAGCTTTTAACTCTTTCTCAGTTCTTTGCACTAAGTAAGCACTGCCCTTTTTTCCTGGTTCCTAAGCAAAGAGAACATCCCTTAACCATAGTTGCCTCTGGGTCTACCAGAGACTGCTTCCTGAAGAAGCTGAACCCGACTATCAAGCAAGGTCAACAAGCTAGTTATTATTTAACCCAGTGTTTCTCAGTTTTGGCTACTTTAAGAGGTAGGGGCATCAACTCCCAGAATTCCCCAGCCAGCAAAAGTGGGGCTGAAATCCCCACTTTCTAGAATATAGAATCATGAGGTTGGAAGGGATCTCAGAGGTTTCTAGTCCTGGAGATCTTACACCAGCAATCCCCAACCTTTCCAGCTTTGAGGACAACCGAGAGGGGGAGGGCGATAGTTACAAGTGAGTGATGGGCAAATGCACACACAGCTTCATTTGTATGAGCAGGAAGCACATGTGCAAGCCACTCACATAAATGGAGCTTCGCATGTGCCCTCGCCTGCTACTCGTGCAAGTGGAGCTGTGTAGTGGGCCATGGCCTGGGGGTGGGGTGCCTTACACCATACCACTCAAATGGCTGTTCACTCTATTTTTGAAAACCTCCAGTGATGGAGCACCCACAATTCCAGGAGGCAAGCTGTTCCACTGATTGTTCTCTGTGTCAGAAAATTTCTCCTAAGTTCTAGGTTTTAATTTAATAAGCTTTCGACATTATTTCTGGTCCTGCCTTCTCGTGCTTTGCAGAAAAAAGTCAATCCCCTTTTCTCAAATATTGGAAGACAGTTATCATGTCCCCCCTCCCTCAGTCCTTCTCTTCAATAGGCTAGACAATCCTAGCCTCCTCAACCACTCATCATACAATTTAGACTTTCAGGCCTTTTTATCATCTCGTTGCTCTTCTCTGCACACAGTGCCTTTTTTGTATGATGCTGATCAGAACTGTATGAAGTATTCCAAGTGTGGCCTCACTAATGCGGTATAAAGTGGCATTATTATCACTTCTCGTGATTGTGATGTTATCTCTCTGTTGATACAGCGCAAGATTGCACTGGCCTTTTTGGCAGTGGCACCACATTGCTGGTTCAAACTTAAGTGGTCATCTTAAAGTCACCAAGCTTGAGAAACACTGATTTAATCTGTTGAATAATTTTGCACTGTTACAGCCATAGAGCTGGATGTGTATTTTCAGAATTTTCTACCCCATCTATCAAATAACTGGAGTAGCATACTAATACGAAAGAGGTTCAGGCAAGGCCCAATCTTTAAGCAAAATGGAAGGACTGTCAGACTTCTTACTGAGAAAACCCGAAATCTTGCAGGTATAGATTTAAGGACACAGCTGTTGCCATTCCAAAGAAATTTCCCCATATCCATTCAGTACTCAGAGACAAAGTTCATCTAAAGAAATAATTTATTCAGAGAAGTCATGTTGGCACATCTGGGAAAACCTGAATCTGAAAGTTCCGGGTTTTCCCCTTCATAGCTGAGAATCCAAAACCCATCCCCTGCACCCATCAGTCCATGACATGGTCCAATCAGTGGTCATCCCAACAGGAGACATTCCTTCAACCACTCCCATCCTGTCACAGAAATATCTGTGCCTTTAGGCTCTGCCCCCAAGTATGCTATTGGTTAACATTGAACTTGACACTAGTAGGTGGCAGCGCAGTGCACCTACTATAAAAGGGAGTGCACGAGCCATTTGAGCTCTGTGGTGTAGTAGCGGTGATTGTGGTAGTTAGTAGTAGTGGTTCTGATAGTGATATAGCTCTTATTATACTTACCTTATCTATAGAGGATGTAGTCTCCTATGAGGTGAAATCCTTGTACATATATTGTAATCTGTAAATAAAGAATAGTTTATTTGATATCCCTATGGCTGGCAGTTTTATTCAAGATCCTAGCCTCATCCAGATCCTGACACATTCCAGGTACAGAATGGCATGGCCTTGACTCAGAAGAAGAATGTTGTTACGTCTAAACTTTCACCTCTCTCTAAAATCCCCCCTCCCAATTTCCCAGGCATTAAAATGAAAGCAGTTGCTACTCTGCCTTGAATCTGCCACTTAGGTAGTTGTCTTAATCCTGATCTGTGAGAAGGGTAACTTAAGGATTGTAAAAGATCTGGAATCCAAATCGCTACACTTTCTCTACTGTTTCCATCCTTCTTTCTCCCAAGTTCTGCTTGCTAATGCAGTCGGGAAGGACACCAACTTAAAGTTTCTCTCCTAGACAGCGGCCTACTAAAACATTCCATTTTTGTCCCTGATTATATTTGGTCATTTTAAACTTTTTTCTTTCTTACTATTGTCAGATTTTCTATTCTATTCTATTTCTATGATATCTCAAAGATTTGAATGGACACAGATATTTAAAAAGCAGCTGTAGCACGGTCTTAAATCCTGAACTGAGTGTGTTTTAGATCTGGGTTGTTGCAGAGGAATGGCCTAATAGATGGAAAGTGATAGAAAACAACCGGCAGGATAAGAATCCACATTATTAGAATTCAGCATGTTTGGGGTGAGATCAGGGAGACCCAAAGTGAAGCCGCACTTGACATGGAATTCACTGGGTGGCTTTTGGCCCATTTTATCTCAGTCCCATAAGGGGAAAATAAAATGTAGAGAGATTCTGTTGGATACCCTCAAGTTTCCTCAAGAAAGATAGGGTACAGTATATATAGATAGGTCTAGACTCTAGAATTACCACATTTTTCCTTAGCATGTTTCCTAAAAAATCCAGCTGGAGAAGCTGTTCACTTCAGGCAGGCATTTTGAAGGCTGAATTATCTTGAAAGAGTCTATGGTTCATAAGCGGGAAGGAATATTTAACCACAAATGTGCTAGATAATCATGAATAAGCCACTGTTGCTCATCTCTCAGCCCGAGGGAGACAATATAAGCCTGTCTTGTGAGGCTACTGCATGATATACTGGAATGTTAAATCTGGTCCGGCCCAAATGCTAAAAACATGTTTATGCTTAATAGTCCTAAAAAGCTAAAAGGGAAAAGCACAGCTGCACCATTTCAGAGGGGCCATCAGTGTTGATTAGCAGGGAAATGGATAGGATCGTAGGCAGCTGAAATGGCTTTTCTACCGTGCAACTGTATGAAGTCTATTTGTCAGCTGGCAATGGAATGCTGATCTTCAGGATTCCAAGGATCACTCTTGGAAGTAGGTAGTGCTCTCTAATACAATGGATTTTTTTCTTTATGTAGTGTTTGTGGTGGCGGTGTGTGTGTGTGTGTTAAATATCCTCTAAGGCAGGGGTGTCAAACTCGATTTC
>JANHGC010003434.1:103695-114057 GCA_027560395.1 Boaedon fuliginosus
CGTGGCACATGGCACAGCTGATTGCAGGAGGCAGGCTGGGGTCACCGTTACCTAGAGGCTGCCTGGCCTGCTCTTTGCAGGTGACCTGCCCACTGCGGCTGCTTACACGGCCAGTCATGCTCCATGCAAGGGGGCAGGAGTTGAGGCTGGGAAGGGAACCAGAGCAGGCACAGCATAGGC
This sequence comes from Boaedon fuliginosus, assembly GCA_027560395.1. Classification (NCBI taxonomy): domain Eukaryota; kingdom Metazoa; phylum Chordata; class Lepidosauria; order Squamata; family Lamprophiidae; genus Boaedon; species Boaedon fuliginosus. The sequence goes on from JANHGC010003434.1 coordinate 103,876, forward strand.
AAAGCAGCACGGGGTGAGCAGCAATCATTTTGCGGGGCCAGCAAGGAGCTGACTTCACTCACAACGCCACTTACGCCTCTGTTGGCCGGCATGCCCTGGGCAGATAAGCAGGAGCGGAACAGCAGGAAGAGGGCACCTGAAGCCCCACTGCTGTCCTGCCCTAGCAGCACACTACCACAGGAGAGCTGCAGACCCTCCCCCTGCAGACCTCGGAGGGGCTCAGCTGGTCCCTACTACCTTGGAAGAGCCTTTAGGGGCTCTTTGGGCCCCTCCACGCACTGACAGAAGGTGTTCTTACCTTCCCGAAAGTGCCTCCATGGCCACGAGTGGGCGACAGTGGAGGAGAGCGCCACTCCTGTGGAGAAGAGCTTCAACAGCCAGGATGTCACCATCTATGCTGGGCTGCTGCCGCCGCTGCTGGCCACTGTACCCTCCCCAGGTATCCAGCAGTGAAGTGTGGAAAGGGGGCAGTAGGAGCCCCACAGCCACCCTGGCCCAGCAGCACCACTGCAGAGACGGCGAGGGCTTGGCTCTCGGAGCTCTTCCCCATGGAAGCGGGGGTCACCTGTGCCCTGGCCTGCCTGTGGCCACGGAGGAGCTTTGGGGAAGGTGAGGATGGCTTCTCTCAGGTACAACAAAAAAACAGCTGTGGAGAAGGAGTGAGAAGAAGACGAGGAGGAGGAAGAGGAGGAGAGGGAAGATGATGATGAGAAGGAGAAGGGTGAAGAAGACCATGAACAGGATGCAGAAGAGGAGGGAAGAAGATGATCAACAGAAGGAGGAAGAGGAGGGAAGAGGAGGAAGAAGAGGAGGGCAAAAAAGAGGAGGACTCGAGGAGGAGCAGGAAGATGATGATGAACAGGATGAGAATGGGGAAGAAGATGAAGATGAGGAAGAGGAGGAGGGAGTACAACATGAGGAGGAAGAGGACGAGCAGGGGAAAGAAGATGAGCACTCACACATACATAAATACCCTGGCAAAGCCAGGTAGTAAGCTAGCATTTTATAAATAACATCGGGTTTCCTTTCATGAGGGAAGGTTATAAACTCACAGTGCTTTAAGTGGGACACAATTTGATTACAAATGAGACAATATCTTATGATAGAATAACTGAACAGACAAAGCGAAAAATACCAAATGTATAATTCTGAAAAGGAAGCAAAAACTATCAAGAAGCTTTATGTAATTCAAACAGTTTAAAATTACTCAACTGTCACAGAGAAGAGGGGATCAACTTATTCTCCAAAGCACCAGAGACAGGACAAGAAGTATGAGCCACGGTGGTGCATTGGTTAGCGTGCAGTACTGCAAGCTACTTCTGCTGACTGCAATTTGGCAGTTCAAAACTCACCAGGCTCAAGGTTGACTGAGCCTTTCACCCTTCCGAGATGGGTAAAATGAAGAACCCAAATTCTTGGGGGCAATATGCTGACTCGGTAAACCTCTTAGAGAGGGCTATAAAGCAGTAAGTGCTATTGCTATTGCTGATGGGTGAAAGTTTGTCAAGGAGAGATCCTACCTACGGGTAGAAGTAAGGAGAAATTTCCTGACAGTGAGAACAATTAATCATTGGAATAGCTTACTTCCTAGAGTTGTGGGTGCTTCATCACTGGAAGTTTTCAAATAAAGATTGTTCTGTTTCTCTCTACCAATGATTGCAGAATTCTGAGTGGGATTCAGAGGTTTCATAAGATTGAATTTAATATAACTTTTTTGGGGAGGTGGAGGGGAGGTAAGCTATCTTGCAAGTTCAGTATTTCATCTCATGATGACTCCTCCCTATCTGGCTCCAGGCCCCCCACTTCTTTAAGCAAGGAGACATTCCAGAACTGGATTCAGTTTTAGACCCCTGGGGGCGGGGTCGAAAAAAGGTTATTGGGCTGGTGTCCCTTTCTCCCTCTTTTTAAAAATATTTTCCTATGCATAATTACCCACGATCCAATTTGATATGCTGTACAGTTTTGATCTACTTAAATCGTATACAGTTTTGCTACTCGCCCATATTTTCATAGACAGTTTGCAAGCCGGATGATTTTAAAATGTACTTAGATATAGCATTATTCACTCTTACTTTTCTAGATGGCTGCTTCTTTGCCCTCCCATGACATCTCTCAGCCGAAGAGCAGATACGCTACAGATAGTCCTTAACTTATGACCACAATTGAGCCCAAAATGTCCATTGCTAAGCAAGACATTTACTAAGTGAATTTTGCCCCATTTTATGACTTTTCTTGCCACATTTGTTAAGTGAACCGCTGCAGTTAAGTTAGTAACACAGCTGTTATGTGAATCTGGCTTCCCCAGCAACTTTGCTTGTCATAAGTTCACAAAAAGGGGTCACATGACCCCGGAAACTGCAACTGTCATAAATATCAATCCGTGGCCAAACACCTGAATTTTGATCAGTGACCATGGGGATGCTGCAAGAGTGGTAAGTGTGAAAAATGATCATAAGTCACTTTTTTTCAGTGCTGTTGTAACTTTGTTTGTCACTAAACAAACTGTGGTAAGTCAAGGACTACCTGTATCTCCATTCTGGCAAGTTTCTTAAGAAGTTCTGCTGTTTTTTCCTATTGCAGAGAGAAACATTGGCCTAGACATGGACCTCAACCTGAAAGGCAGCTAGTGCAATTCTTCTTACCTTGGGCTCCGGAAATTACAACATAGGGGGTAGTTCAAAAGCCCAAGGGGAACAGGCCCATTTCTGCCCAGTCTGATGACCTTTCCCAACACTGATTCTCTTTTAAAATACTAACTCACCTTTTTATTTTTATTTTTTATTTTATTTATTACATTCTTATGCCGCCCAATTCCCGAAGGACTCTGGGCGGCTTACAACATGGATAGCAATAGCACTCCAATGTTATATACTGTTTATCAGAGCTTTTTGTTCCTGCAAGAGTTTCTTCTTCTTCTTCTTTCCCCTCCGTTAAAAGCCAGGAAGTCAAAGCTCACCTGACTGATGTTCAGCTGTGTCCTCACCTGGTCACGGTGTGAGTTCAAGGTGTGAGTTCAGGGACTTGCCGGTCGGCTTGTTAACTGCTACAAAACAACCCAACCTGGAACAAGAGGAAGTCGCGGGAGTCATACGAGCGTGTAGTCAATGCTGCTCTCCCGGGCGAAGCCACGACTCCTCGTCGACAGAGCCGCTAGGTGCGGCCGCTGTCCCTTTAAGGGAGCTTCCTGCCCAGGTAAAGGGGGCGGAGCTTTCGCCCTCCCCCTCCTCCTTTTCCTTCCCTCCGCGTCTGTCACCGAGGATTAGCAGCTGCAGCCAGCTCAGCGCCGGAGGATCAGGCTCGCCGGGGGAGCGAGAGCCAGATTGAGATTGCGCGGGGTGGGCTGGGGATGCCGGCATGTCTCTTCGCCCTCCCGCCCTGGTGCAACTCGGACGCTCCTCTTAGAGGGTGAGCAAGGGAGGCGAAAGAGGAGGAAGCTCAGCTTTGGGCTTCGCGCTGGGATTCCACTTCCTGGAGGGGCCCTCCCGGTGCACAGGTCTCCTGGGTTCCCTGCTTGGCCGAGGGGTAGGAGCCGCACCCGACCACAATGAAGGACCGGCTGGAGCAGCTGAAAGCGGTGAGTATCGACCACCCCGGCACTGGATCTCCCCCCGCCCCCGGAGGAGAAAGAAGAACCTGGAATGGAAACCTCCTTTAACCCCCCTTTACTTCCTAAACATACACCAGATCCCGCAGCGGGAATTCTTTGACACAGTGTGGGGGGTGGGGGTGGGCGTTCAGTCCTCTCCAAATCCCGCTGGATGCGCCTATAGAATCATTTTGGGAGGGAGGAGTATGTAATTCAGAGACAGTACAGATAGTCCTCGACTTATAACCACAATGGAGCCCAGAGTTGTTGTTAACCGAGACATTTGTGAAGTGAATTTTGACCCATTTTACAACATTTCTCGCCTCAATTGTTAAGTGAATCACTGCAGCTGATCATAAGTTAGTAAGTTGGTTGTTAAGTGAGTCTGGCTTCCCCATTGACTGACTTTATTTGTTTGTTTGTTTGTTTGTTTGTTTGATTTATACCCCGCCTCATTTCCCCGGTCAAAGGAAACTCGAGGTGGGTAACAACAATTAAAAATATAAAACAGTACAATTTAAAATTATTTACACAATCAACCACATTCAACAAGGGGAGGTAATCAACTCCAGGCCCGCTGACAAAGCCAGGTCTTCGTGGCTTGTCGGAAGGCCAACAAGGTGGGGATGGTCCTAATCTCGGGGGGAAGCTGGTTCTAGAGGGTCTGCTTTTCTGACTTTGCTTGTCAGAAAGTCCCAAAAGCGTCTTGGCCTATAGCAACGGTCATAAATACGAACCAGTTGCCAAGCATCTGAATTTTGATCACATGACGGTGGGGATACCAGAAAGGTGGTAACTGTGAAAAATGATCATAAGTCACTTTTTTCAGTGAACTAAACAAACTGTTAGAAGTCGAGGACTACCTGTATTGCACTCCTTCCGAGGTAAAAGCAAGCTGAGAGCATATCTGTCTGTTGTTTGATGTCTCCATTAAAAAATAGCAAAGGAGCTGTAAGCCTGTTAGGTTTTAAGCTGGCTGGAAAAGTGAAGGTGTGGGAAGAGGAAGCACAGTGGGCTGAAGCTGGGCATTCAGGCCAATTCTGAACAGTTGCCAACACTCCTTAGCACCCAGGGTGTGCGGTACAACCTGCAGAGCACGCAAATCTTAGGGGGCCACTACTGTTACCAACCTCCTGCTGTATTTCTGAGTCGATGAGAAGAGGCATCTGGTTGTAGCAGTGTAGTCCCATTAGTAACAAACTTAATTCAAAATTGGAGTTTGAATAGTTGAAGTTCATTAGTTGGAGAAGGAGTGGCAAAGTAATGCCTTGGTAGTCTTCAGAAGCTTGAGGAGTGCCACCCATTTCTTTCCATGCCTGAAGAACATAAATAGAATCTGCAACTTCCTCCTATTTGATTTCCCTCCTTGTGACACTTGGGTTTTATCTGGTAAATGTAGCCTTGTGGCTAAACTATGAGCCTGGGGAACACAGCTGTACTGAGAGGGTTAGGCATATCATGAGCTTAGGTTCCTACTTTATCTCTTATACTGACTTATTGAATGACTTGCAGCTGCCGAAGGTCACACAATTTAGAATGTCTTTTCTTGTAAAGATCCTTTAGAGCATAAGGAACGAGTGTTTTGTTAAAACACAGTGCAACTAACCATTTTATAGTTTCCATCTTTAAACTGAGCCATTTGCAAAAAAACCTGCATCTGGCTTGTAAGACAAGTTTGCTTGTGATTCTCCTCAAGTGCATCATTCTTGTGTAAGCTACCTGTTCTTAGCAAGGGGTGATATTATAAGACTGGTCATTTAGCTCAGGTCATTGGCACAAGGACAGCTTCTCATTGGCTGTATTGCCAAAATATATTGTTAGTTCAGTAGGTGTGCCAGGCTTTGCAGAGCCCTAGCGGTTTTAACCTTCTGGGAAAACCTATCATACTGTCAAATTCCTAGGTAGGCTGGTTGTTTTCTAAGAATAAAGTTATATGTGATCTTTATACTTTCTGAGGTGCAAAATTAGCCATTTTCTGGCACACTTGAGCACTGCTTGTCTCACAGAATGAACCAGTTGCCTCATGCCACAACATACGTTGTGGCTCTGTCACTGGAAGTAGGAAGTAAGTTTAGAGATGTTCAGGTCATTTTGTGAATTTGCACTGTTTTTTTACACATGCAAAGCAGCAGTTTGCATAATCATGGTTTATTAAAGAAACTAAAATTTGCTGAATTCATCTCGTATATTTAGCCAGAAAGACTTGTTTACATGCCACAGCAGTTGAATTCACATGTGTGATAAAACCCAAGGAAACAAACTTGGTTCGGCTTGGTATGGTGTACACATTCCAATCCCGTGTAAAAGAAAAGGCTGCATCATAGGAAGGAGGGTGCTGGGGAGGTTACTTGGTGGGTGCTACCAACATGCATTTCTCTTACATTTCACATGATCTGAGATTAAGTTCTGACCACATGACTACAGATAATCTGCATGAGATGAGAATAGGAAGGCAAAAAACCCACAGGAGAAATAATGCTGGCTAACAGAAAAAGAACCTGTGGATTTTCTTACATTTCTGGACTGCAACTCTCAGGTGGCCTGGCCAGTTATGAAGGATGCTGAAAATTTTAGTTCAGCCATATCCATAGAGGCCAAAGGCTTCCAACTTTAGACTTGGTGTGGGGTCAACTTAGTCTCTTGGGTTGAGTTGGCTTGATAGCTTTCCTTGGGTGGGCTTAATTTATTACGGTAAATTAAATTTGTCATAGTTTTTTTTTTATCAGGCTTGTTCTCCAGTTCAGCTGGTAACATAAAACTGATAACATAAAACTGTCAAACAACGGAAGTTAGAATTCAGATTTTAGAGGAAGAGATACAAAAAAATATCAGTAACAGTTACCCATTATAGAAATTAGCAATTATAAGAATTCTCCAGCTTTGATAATGCAACAACTAACACTGTGGCAGAGGTATATAATGTGTTGTCCCAAATTAACAGTTGCAACTTTAAAACTCTGGGTTCATTTTTCAAAGCTCCTCCAAAAATTGTAAGCACCTGTAATTCTTTGATAAAAGATTATTAATTATGATGGGAATAATCCTATTCCCATAACTAAAAAGACTTCATTTGATCCACTTTTGATGGTATGATCTCTAGCACAGCATTAAACAGCCCATAATAGTGCTTCTTAAAAAGACCAAGTACCCTTGTTGTAATGAATGAGAAACCCTGGTTTAAAATTTATGAAATCTTATGAAATCAAATTGTTAATTACTTTTAATTGAACTGTTTCAATCTGCCTTTTGCCTTGAAGATTTGCTATTCTTGCTGAATTATATTGATTTGGGGGGTCAGTAATCTAATTTCTTGGGTGAATGATATATGCTTGCTATTAAAATATACATTAGATCTGTGCCTATTTATTATTTAGCTTGATGTCTTGTTTCTCCTCAGAGCAACCAAAGTATTGTAAGCATTTACTCAGCTTTCAACATAGTGCGCTACAATGAATCTTCTGCTTTTACTGAAAACGTGTGAAACAAAAGTATCTGTTAGTTGTTAAGGTCAAACAAAGTCCCTCTTTTTAAAACAAATTGTTCTCTTTGCTTATAAGATAAAGATGGTTTTTATAATAAAGTGGAATAATTATATATTTTTTAAAAAAATTAAATTAGGAAACCTGAATTCTGCAGAAATTTTGCACTTTTGCATTTTGTTTTCAATGTGTGTAATTCATTTTTCCTGCTCAAGTCATTGAGCAATAAAACCGACTGTGCTGCATATTAAAACCCTGACCGTAGGAAAAGCAACTGAATTTCCTTCTGGTAAAACCCAGGTATTTCAATAAATGTTTTTTTTTTTAACGTGCAGATTTTAAAAATGTAAAATAATGAATCGTTACCTATTTTGCCCTTGAACAGAATTTTGGAGCAAATATGGTGGTAATCTTTTGATTGGGAGCAAGTAAATTATTTTTATATTTATCTTTCTCATTCTCTTTAATCTGAAATGTTTGTGAGTATGTGAGAGTTTTGAATTGTACTATATTGTGTAATGATAATCCTATGAGACAGAATACCTGGAATTTTGAGTCCTTACACTTTCCGTAAATTCTTCTTTCTGGATAGATCTGAGGAGGAGTGAGGGACTTATGAATCTTTTATTTCAAGAGTCCCTCACCCCTGGTCCACAGACCATTACTTGTTCTGTTCCCTACTCCTCTATCTTGCTTTGCCTGACACAAAAAATAATCCAGTGAGAGAAATCCCCTTTTGTTTTCTCCTGCTGAACTTGAAGGGGTGAACTCTGCGCTTTCCTGCATTTGAAGGGTCCAAAGTCCATGAAACATTTTGAGGGAATGGACCACAGTTATGATGACCTTGCACAAATGAACTACTTGTTTCTCTGCCCAGCTTCAGAAAGAGCCTGGCGAAGGGCAGGGCAGAAAGGAGTGACAGATTTAGTCAGGATTATAAAACCATCAATCAGGAGAAGAGAAGATAAAATGCTCGGGAGAGAGAAGGGGATTATTTTTATTTTTATTCCTCTGGTGAACTTAAGTTCCAAACAGGCAGTGATTTTACGGAGGACTACAATTAGGGAGGGAGTTTCTGGATGATAGTTTATGACATCCCCCCCCCCCCCCAGCTTCTTGATGGAAAAGGTTCCAGGTGGAGGCTGAACATTCAAGAAGAGAAACATTCCAACATGGAGGGTTTTTTTTCCTGCTTCCTTGGCACAACTGCATATAACATTCCTTGAGTGTTACATCCATGACAGAAGCAGAACCCTATGTCCTGCTATGCTTTTGATTGTGGTCTCATCTGAGTGAGAACATTGACTCTAGAGAGGGTATTCCTTCAAATATCAGAGGAAAAATCACCTTGTTGGACGCTGTTTCTGTGTTTGGGGACCTGGGTGGTTTGGATACACAGTTAGTCTCACTGTCTGGGCCACATAATTTTCTCTTTGTATAATGATTTGTGCACTGTCTCCACAAGCATGTAAATCTTTCACTATGTCATCTGAAATGTGAAATGATGGGCCCATAAACTTGCTTTTACTTCTCTTTAAAGGAGAAGTAAAATGGTTTGGGGGCACATTTTATTGTTCTGAATATATTACTGTACCCCCCTTCCCTCACATTTAGTTCCTCAAGAGGATGTCTACATCTGGAATTCTACAATTTTGATGTCCATTATAAGAGGAAAGCTTAAATTTCTCCATCTCTTTACAATTTAGTAATACAACAAGGTGAGATATGAAAAGTCCATTTCTTTCTTACACAAGAGTTATAGACGTAATTGGAGGCTAATTAATTAATCTGACCCAATACCCAATTCAGAATATACAACCGAGAACTAGCCCGCTAGCTTTGTTTAAACTATTTCAAGTTACCTGCTATTCTCTAAGACTGCCCCCACCACACCGACAAGCAAGTCACCAGAATATAAACTGATAGCAAACCACACTCCTTCCCAGCAGTGATGATGTTACCTAGTTTGGGTAATGAAATGTCTGCAAGAAAACAAACAAGCTCAGAGAGTACCAAGGATCCCTCATGTCAACCCTGAGCTACAAATATTCTCCTTTACTTTTACCTGCTATTTACCATTATCGTTTTTGTTGAAAACAGTTCTAGATTGACCACAGCCCAAGGTTCATCCATCTAATATGTCACTGTGAATTCCTCTTCCCCTTCAGCACCCCCCTCACCCTTGAATGAGTGAAATCTTTCCTTTTAGGAACTATTTCAATCCTAAAATCATGAGAATGTCTGCTTTTTTGCCATTCTTGGGAAAAAAATAATCAGACAAAATGTAATGGCTTCTTATAATTTAAGAGGTAATTTTTCTTTTTTAAAAATACCTACCAACTAACAGGTGAAGTTTGTTCTGCCAAGTGGAGTTTGGTTTTACTGCTTTGCTCATCAGTGATACCACATGGATTAAAAAAAATTCTAAGAATCAAGCAAAAAATGCAGAACTTGTTAAACCTCCAGGTAGAGTTCTGAATAATTTGATTGGTTATCCAAAGAAAACCCTTCAGAATTTAGAAATAAAGAGAGAAGGCATTTCCTTTTAGTTTGATTCTTCACCCTATGATAAATCCTGTCTCTGAATCTAAATGGCAGGACCTTTATCCTTTCTTCATTGGAATGTGTGTGTTTTGCAAGATTCCCATAAAATGAGCAAGTTACATTTTTATTAGACTAAACTACAAGTTACTTAAAAATGGAGCTGAAACTACAAAGGAAAGAATGAGTCAGATGGACAGGGGTGTCACTGCTCAAGACAGATTTATTTTTCAACATATTTAGAAATCTTTTGCTCCTCTCTTAAAAATACCCTAATTATTAAAAGCAAAATAAACCAAGCTTCTTGATGGATCTGTCTATAATTAAAAGGCAAACGTTTCAAACCTGCATTAGGAGGAAAATAATATCAGACTCATGTTTTAAAGAGGTCTAGAAAATTAAAAAAAATCATTAATTGGCACTGCTGGAAGCACCCTTTCATTTCCAAGGTCACCTTTTCTTTGGCTAAACATTAAAATGAAACAAAATCAATTCTGATAAGTTTTACTGTAATTGTATTGTCCTTTTCAAAAATGTTCATGCATCGTTTGTGGTCATTGTCCTATTAATTTAAAC